>JAYKAV010002910.1:2035263-2063384 GCA_035582835.1 Phoebastria nigripes | reverse complement strand
TTAAAAGACGTGTAGATGAGGCACTTAGGGACATGGTTTAGTGGGCATGGTGGTGTTGGGTTGACGGTTGGACTTGATGATCTTAGAGGTCTTTTCCAACCTTAATGATTCTATGATTCTACATTGTAAGGGTCCAGACAGAGAGTAGAACTGAAGTATTTTAAACTCCAATCCAGTTACAAAGAAGTGACTTTGTACACTGAACATTTTTTTTTTGCCACAGTGCAGGGGAACACTCCTGCCCTCCTTTTTTTTTTTAAAGTTTTTGGATCCTTGCCAGCCTTCCCAATCATGGGAGTTTTGGGGCAGTGTCATATACCGAAGATTTTTGGTGGGTTTTTTTGAGTAAGGCACAAGTAGCTTAATTTGAAACTACAAGCTTAGTTAGAATACAAGAAGATAAATTTATATTTTATTATGAATACACAATTTTATAAAGGCTAGACCACTTCAAATTGTCTATCTGAAGAACAAATTTGAATGTTTTTCCTGTAAAAGTAACACTCCATTTGAAGCATGTACCATCCCCTGAGTTGTAAAATTATTGCCACCAGGCAAACTAACAATTCAAGTCCTTTAGTTTAATTAGAGGTTTGTTGATTAGCTTTTTTTGAGGGGGGGAGAGGGAGGATAGTTTGTATTTTGGGAAGGAAGGGAAAGGCAGGGAGTTATTTTGCTTTTACAAGGAATAAATGTCCTATATTATATGAACTAAAGACATATATGTTCTCAGCATCATGTCAGAACAAAGACAAAATCTCTGCATGAGAGAGCTTACTGTGTAGGAGGACCTTTATGTAGCAGATCAGCTGCATTAAGCTAGAAATTACAGTACTTAATTCACTGTGAAGTTCTAATGTGAGCCTGTTGCACAGGCTGTGTAGAAAGCTGTGTGCAGAAGTTCTTGTTGTTTGGTTCAGGAATACTCAAACCCAACTTTTCTGGGGCAAAAAAGTATTCCTAGAAGGATATATGTAGAATAATGATATGTATGGTAGTGATATGTTTTGGGAAGGAGACAGTGGAAGTTTGCTGCTGGGGGGTAGGAAGTGACTTTGCATTACCAATGCCAGAATGGAGTCAGATTGGAAGTGCCAATACAATTGAATATAGGATCGAAAGAAAAATGGGAAATATCAGAAAAAATAGGATAAGCAAAACTGGAAATATTTGCTTGCTACGATGGAGGAAGTTAGTGAGGTGATTCATGGTTTGTAAGAGGGAATGGAAAAGGTTCCACCCTTGTGGAAAGGGTTTGTAGCAACTGTGGGAGTACCAAGTAGGAATTAGAAAAAGCAACAGAGGAGGTAGCAGTAGCGTAGGCACTTCAGAAGAAAGACGCTCAGAGCTTAGACAAAGGTTTCAACCACAGGGAGTGAGAGAAAGGACTTGCTTATTTTTCAAGGACATTGTAAAAGGGGAATCAACAGGTCTTGGCAAAATACTCAGAGTGGTGGGAGAGAAGAATGACTACAAAATGATAGATGTGTTGTTCTGACAAACAGGAGGATGTTGGAGCTGTAAAAGTACAGAAAAGTGCTTTTGAATGGGGACAACTTCTATGAGATTATAAACATAGTCAGGTGGTAAGTATAGCTGAACAGAGCTGAATATTCCCATTGAAATTGCCAGACTGAAGATCCTGATATTTAAGTGGGTGTGACATAGCAAATCATGGCTCTTAATTGGCATTTCTGTGCCTTTCTCTCTTGTTTATGCTTTGGAGCTAGGTACAAAGAACCTTTAATAGTCATGTAACAAAAGTGTTTGGCTTGTATAGGCCAAGTTTTTGTGCAAGCAGAAAGTGTAGCAAATTTGCGTAAGTGTGACAAGACAGGCCCTAGCTTGCAGTAAGAGCTCACATGATCAAATTACTATTCAGTAATAGTAACACCTGACTTCAAGTGTTGGTAGTGTGACTGCCACAGTATGGCTGAGCTTTGTCTTAAAGCTTTAAATATTGGGATGGGAACGTTCACAGAATACAGTGGATTCTCTCTAAAAGATCTCACTGATTCACAGACTTCTATAATTACTAAAGAAACAAAACCAAGGAAGTTAGGTTCGGTTTTACTTCAACTGCCTACTTCGATTTAAACTAGCTATTATTCATGAGAATATTTAGTATTTTTGCCAGAGACAAAACACTTTGTATCACCACCTCCTTTTTAATGTCTGTAACTTAAACTCTGTCTTGAAACAGTTTAGCAAAGCTTTGGCTTTATGAGTTCATATCAAGAAGAAGAACATAAATTATATTCCAAAACGAGATTCTTTAGAATAATCTTGAGCAGTGTGCTGCCAGCAAAGTTGTCCTTTGATTCTAAGATGCCACTAAATCTTGAATTGATATTTATGTTTGAAAGCCTGTTTGTTGGTTTTTTTCCCTCTACATTTATTTATGAGGAATTATACTCTTTTGTAACTCCTTAAATGTTAGGATCACTAAGACTATTTAGTGAGTAAAATCATGCTTAGATATGAGTTAAAGCTGCTGAAACTGAACCTAAATCCTGCCTGCCCCTTTTCCCCTCCTCCACCCATTCAAAAAATAATGAAGAGGTTTAATCTTTGTCAGTGGTGTAGTTACATTGTTATAAACTTACAAAGCATAGCAAGCTCCAAAATGAATTCTGTCTCCTTTGAGTTAGCCCTGGAGATGACCACTATATATCCACAAAGGGGTTTTTGCACTGTTCTTACTGAAATTCAAATGTAACTTAAAATATTTCCAGCCCTTGACCAAGATCTTGCACATCATTAAGTGAGCAAGCAAGTCCTTGGCAATAATCACAGATGCTTCTTTTTTCTGAAAGAATAGTAAACACTTGTTCTCCCTCTGCATGACTGAATTTCACAACAAAGAAACAAAAAGTTCTCTCTCTCAATCTCTTTTACTCAATATTGGCTGCAAATTGTGCAGGACACTGCACAGCCTTGGTCAGCTTGTTGGGGAAAAAACTCATTTTTCTCACTGTCATTGTGTAACTTAAGTTATATTGAAAAGGCAGGATATTAATTGCATGGCTGTGTAAGTTGTTAATAACAGACTGTTGGAGTTGAGTATTTTCTATATCACAACAGTCATCCATTATTACTTCTAACAGGCCGTTTCCTTACCCAAACATACATGTCAGAATACTGAATGCCATTTACGGGAGCACTTAATTACCAGAACTATTGGAGTTACTCTAGCATTCTAGTACTTTCGGAGTCCTCAACAGAATTTTAGGTTATTGGTGCCATTCCAATATTGTCTAAGTTACAAACCATTTAAATATCTTTTAGGAATGCCTAAGCCAGATCTTAAGCATGTTTAACTGAAACTTGAACAGCTCAATTGAGTGGCTTTTTGTGTTTCATAGCAGCTTTACAGTCTGCAATGAGAAAAATGGTTGTTTTCTCAAAAAGCGGGGTCAGTGCACAACAAGAAGTAGATGCACACTGGAATCTCCTCTCAGCTTCTGTGAAGAAAGACTGCAAGTAGTGAAGCATAATCTTGTAACTAAATCACATGAATGACGTGTTATAAGAGATCTTATATTCCTCCCTGCCATTCTTTGGGGAAAAAGAAAAGATGGGATTTTGTCCAGGCCATCTAAATAAAAATTTTCAAAGCTAGATGCTTGCTGATGACTATGTAGATTCATGTCTAGTCAAAAGGTTGTTTTCTTGCATAATCTCAGCTGGCTAAATTTTATGTCTCTGTGCTCCTTTTCTAATAAATGAAGAGAGAGAGGCAGATCATACCAGGCTGAGGTAAGTCTCTTGAGATAAGTGAGATGAATGCCTTGCTGATGATGCTTATCTGTCTCTGGCAGTTAAATGGCTAAACTTAAGTGAAATGAATGTCTTCCATGATGAAAACCTTCTTGAACAAGTATCTAAAAATAAAAGTGATAGATAATGTACTTTCTTAAACTTACATCAACAGATCAGTTTTACTACTGTTTGCTTTTACCATAGTATCTAGGAACTCTAGGTATGCATAAGGTGCTTGAGGCTCTATAATCGCAGAACAAAAAGCCAGTCCTAACTCCGAGAGTTTACACCCTAAGTATATGTTTATACCCTAAGTATAAAACAAGGTGACAGAAGAATGCAGAAACACAGAAGGATTAAAAGGGTCAGTGAGAGCGCCTGGGTCAGTAGTAGTCACAACCCATCAACAACTCAATAATTGCGATCAAGTTTTGCAGACATCATAGCAAAAGAGCTTTACAGAGTGAATTGGAGGTTAGATAGGATTGTAACTCTGAGGATGTTTCAGAGGAGTGCCTCTGAGGGGAAAGAGGCATGGAGACATATGTTTGGAAAGCAAATACGTGACCGCTGTGAACTGATAGGAAGTTTAGACCCTGGTTTAGAGCAGGGTCACCTAGAGCAGGATGCTTAGGCAGTGTCTAGTTCTGTTTCGAGTATCTGAAACAATGGAGACTTCAGCCTCTGTGGCCAACCTGTTCCAGTGTTTGGCCACCCTCACAGTCAAAAAGTGTTTTCTTACGTTTAAGTGGAATTTCTTGTATTTCAATTTGTGCCCATTGCCTTTTATCCTGTTACTGGGTACCACTGAAAAGAGCCTGGCTCCATCTTCTTTACACCCTCCCATCCAGTATTTATACACACTGACAAGATCCCCCTGAGCTTTCTGTTCTCCAGGCTGAACAGTGCCAGCTCTCCCAGCCTCTCCTCATATGACAGATGCTCCAATCCCTCAGTCACCTTCGTGGCCCTTCACTGGAATTGTTCCAGTTTGTCCATGTTAATCTTGCACTGGGGAGCCCAGAACTTGACTCAGCACTCCAGATGTGTTTCACCAGTGCTGAGTAGAGGGGAAGAATCACCTCTCTCAACCTGCTGGCAATGATCTTCTTAATACAGCCCAGAAGGATGTTGGCCATCTTTGCCAACATCTTACAAAGTTTGGCCTTACAGAAGCCAGAGAACTGAATTAAAGTATGAACATAGTGAACTTTGGATGGTATTGTCCCCATGTCATTCTTAATCCAATTTTCTCAGTCACCAGCTGTACCAGGCATTCCCACCATGAGGTGTTAGTAAGAAAAGTTGCTTTACACACATTATTATTTCCATCACTAAGGTGGTGCATATGACTTTTTGTAGTATCTTCAAGTGAAAATTTCGTTAGGCTCAGGAACAACTCCTGTTGAAGTTGTGGAGCGGAACTGAATCTCCTAATTCTGGAAAATAGTTTAGTTAATCTGCTGACAGTTTGTGGATCCTGAGCTGGAAAGGGGGCATCTTGGCCAGGAGAGGAAAATAGGCTGCTTGTTGTCCCATCTGCTGCACTCTGGATGAGGGAGAACAAAGATGGCACCTTCTGTGAGAGCAACGCAAGTTGCATGATTAGGGGAGGCTGGAGTGCAGGGTGGGACATGCAAGGGAGGGAGTAAGGGTGGTAGCAGGAACCCCATATCAGGAGGGAGATGGGAAAGCTCCTGAGTAAGCACTGGGTCAGCTTGCCTCCGGGATGAGGAAGAGGAGACTTTAAAGGAGCATGGGGACAAGGTAGGGGAACTGGGTGGAGATTAAAATGGAAAGCCTTTCCATATGCTCCCTTCAAAAAGTAGGTGATGTGGTATTTCCATGTAAAGCAGAGGCTGATTTGGGGTCCTTCACACTGACCTGTAGAACCATTATTGAACTTACCTAGGTGATGTAAGTACTGATGACAAGAAAAGCATGGAAATTTCATCTGAAGTCGGATGCTACTACTGATTAAAACACTTTGAGATAAAGACTTTTTAGCAGTACACAGGATTTGTCTGATCCAGAATTTCTTTCACTAAGCTACTGCTGTTTCCTGACCTCATGAAATGGCACTGCATGAGAGCTACACACTTCACATGCAGTTCCAAAAGATGGCAACCTTAGGCTTCCAAACTGGGGCCTCTGCTGAACAGCTCTGCAGCTCTTAACAGTTCACAGTGGTGAATGTTAGAAAATTCTGGGTTCTCCCAGACTGAGCTGATTTTTATCCATCTATCTTATTTTCCATATTTTTCTACATATAAAACAGAATTTATGTGACTCAGTTAAAAAAATGGGCAACTTCCCAAATGTATTTCTGTGCCTGAAGGAAGGGGAAGATAGGAAACCTTAGATCTACTATCTCTGGGTTTCAGTCTGTGACTTCTGTTATCTACAGGAGTGAGGCTCTGATATCAGTCTGTGCTGAAATGATGCTCCTGTGGCACAGTGATAAAGCAGAGACAGTTCAGCAAAAGCATGAGAAAGGAACTATTTAATTTGATGAACGGTAGTATATTTGCTCTTGTCTTACTGAATTATTAAGGCTTTATACACACAGTCTACTAGTCTTGTCCATATCAGTGTACTTTAAAAGAAAATCACTACCATTTTGAAACCCTGTATAACTCTGGATAGATATACTCTTTCACTTGAGACGTGATAAGGTACATAGCCTCTTCATACTACATTCATTCTCATGTCTTCAAATATGTGTCTTTTTTCTTGGTTAGTACTTATTTTCTCATTTGATCTTTGTGTCCAGTTCCTGCTTTTTTTGTGGATTTGTTTTTATCGTGAATTTTACTTGTGAGTAGGTAAGGACAGAAACTTCACAGACCATTTCATCAAAAAATGCAATTATTTTAGAATGTTTTATCAAATCATGTAGATTTGACTGAAGTTGCGTTGACAAAAATAGAAAATTCTGATGCTAAAGTCTAAATTCTGGGGTTTTATAACAAATGCTGCTTTTGTATTACATGATCATTACTTGATAGAAAATCAAGCATCTTGCTTATTTTTGAAAAGTCATGTTTGGTAACCATTAGCTTGGAAAAATCCATCTTGGTTTGCCTTAAAGCCAGATTTTGAAATCTCAGCTTTCGTGAAGGAGAAATGTCTTTCTCCAGGCAGCCCTAGCAGCAGGGTCAAAGTCTGAGCCCCACTCTGTTTTATGCCAAAGCTTTTCCTTTCTGCAATTGTTCATCTGCTTCTTCCCCTCCCCAATCCAGGGATAAAAATTTATATCTCATTTTGGTTGTGCCAGTTCCTTATGATTTCCCCTTCTTTACTTGTGCTGCACCTCTGTGGAGGGATAAGTACTGGCCTAGGCTATTACTGTCTTTCCTTCATGTAGGCAGCAGAACTGGGAGAGAATTTTAAGGGTGGTTTTGCTGCTTTTTGCTTTTGTGCAGAAAGCTTGTGATTTTAGCGTAGCCTGTAGGGATATTTTCCTCCCACAATGTTGGTTGGTCAGTCTTTTTTAACCAACTCAATATTCTAATCATTTGGTATCACTTCATATTACTCTCTTCTTCTCAGTTAGGTTTGTTGCCTGCATAGGTAAGATTTCAGACAGGGATCTTATCTCTATGAGGTTTATCCTGTGCTACAACCCTCATTACTGTAGTGTCTGAGCATCTCAATGTTCAGTACATTTATCCTTGCCACCCCTGTGGAATAGAAATCTTATTTTCTACGTGCTTTTAACAAATGGAAAACAGTGGTCCATAGAGGCTGAAGGCTAGGTGAAATAGAGTGAAGAAATGGAAAACGGGCTGCTGTGCATAACTTTCAGGTGTTTGGCACCCTAATTACCTCTGTTAAACAGCTGGGGTGATGTATGGTGCATATGGGGAAGGGTGATCTGAAAGAGTCGGCATTCTCAGCAGGAAGCCACTCTGAGCCAGTTAATGAGAACGGGGATGTCTCTGAAATCCTGCCTGCTTCTGCAGCTTTGGCATTTAGCTTTCTGTGGGCAATAGGCACAGCCTTCCCTTGGCACACCGCCTCTCCTGCCAGTGCATTCAAGGCTTGTTCTCTGAGCTCTGGTCCATGCTTTTATCCTTCTATGTCTTTTATTAAAAAAAAACCAACACAAAAAGCACCAAACCCATCGTGGTTTCCCTCTTCCTCACACCTGTTATACGTGAATCAGTAGTTTAAGCACTAACCTGAGAAGTTTATGAGGGCGTGCTGCTCACCTGGGCACGTTGAAGTTGCATCTCCCAGATCCTGGGGGAGTGCCCAACCGAGCGGGCTGCCTGGGAGGCTGGAGCTGGGGAGGGAGCAGTGCTGCCAAGGCTGTGTGAGTAGGCTGGGAGGAATGCGGGAGTCCTGGGGCTGGGAGGAGAATGACTCCTGGCCTGGCTGCCCCGGCAGGGAGGGGTAACTTCTGGACTCCACTTCCAGCTTCCAGACTTGTTTGTGCATTTTAAAACGCAACTCCAAAACTAGTCCAAGGGGTGCAATCTGTATTTTTGTCATTCAGGTGACAGCCCCAACTACTCAGGGGTAAACATACTCTCCTTGATGTCTTCTGTTGCCCTCCCCCTGCTCAGTCTACCTTCCAGCCTGGTATTTAAGCATGTTTATGAGGCAGGAGACAGAGAGGAGGCAGGAGAGGAACCTCCTCTTGCTGAAGAGACCTTTCACCCAGGTGTCTCCTGTTTTTTCCAGTGAGTGCTCTAACCAGCAGGATACTGTGTGAAAATGAACACTTGCAATAATTTCTTCCTCTCTGGCTGTGTTTTAAAAGAAAATGTTCACCTCTTCATTTTGTGAAGTACTCTGGGCTCCTGCTGTAGGCTGGTGTCATGGTTTAACCCTGGCCAGCACCTAAACACCATGCAGCCGCTTGCTCACCCCCCTGCTCTGGTAGGATGGGGGAGAGAATCGGGAGGGCACGAGTAGGAAAACTTGTGGGTTGAGATAAAAACAGTTTAATAATTGAAATAAAACAAAGTAGAACAGTAATAATAACAACAATAATAGAATATACAAAGCAGGTGATGCACAATGCAACTGCTCACCCCACGCTGACCGATGCCCAGGCTGCCACAAGACACGAGAGCCCCCCCCAACCTTCCTGGACCACGCCCCCCAAATATATACTGAGCATGACGTCACATGGCATGGAATACCCCATTGGCCAGCTGGGTCAGCTGCCCCGGCTATGCTCCCCCCGCCAGCTTCCCATGCACCTGGCAGGGCATGGGAGGCCAAAAAGTCCCCGGTGCAAGCACCACTTGGCAACAACCGAAACATCAGTGGGCCATCAACGCTCCTCGTACCAAACCCAAAACACAGCCCCCCCCAGCTACTGGGAAGAAAGTTAACTCTGTCCCAGCCGGAACCAGGACAGCTGGGTATGTTCTGAGTACACATACTGGGCTCCTCGGGGGCCAGAGTGACACCTGGGGGTTTTGGGTCTTCAATTAGAACAGGCAAGTGACACAGCTGCCAAGATGCTTCATTTTCTGCTTGCACAGAAGACGAATTTTTAGAAAACTTTCAGGTTTAAGTGGGAGGTGCCCCTTGGAGTAGGCACTTCCAGCTGCCTGGTTTATGGTTTTGGAATTGCTATTCAATTATGTAGGTGTTTAAGTTCTCTGTTGAATGTAGCCCTAACTGAGTAGGGCCCCATGTTAGTGCCCTTGCTCCTTTTCCTGTCTCTTTGCCTATTCTATTTCCAAATCTGTAAAAAAAAGATATAAAATAGTTACTAATCATAATTTCTGTAATACTTTACCTGATAATCATGTCTCTCTAATATCGCTCATCATTATAACCACTTCTTTCAATCATCCAGCTTGTTTTAAATCTGTATAACTTCTTTCTACAGAAGATAATTAGATTTAATTTTAAGCATAGGATTTTTTAATGAAGTACTGTCATTATTGAACCTACTGCTTTTCATTCATCAAGGATCAGAATTTAATAGAGCGCTCATACATTTTACAAAATTTTGTATTTAAGTGAACACTTTTTTCCCTCTCTTTTTTTTACTGTATCCCCTTACCTCTGTAGTTTTCTGTTGAGGATGCTGGGCCAGTTGCAACTGTAATGTATTACTTTTTGCTCCATCAAATTAATTTATAGTACAGGTTCAGTGAAACAGTCTCACTATTTCAAGGGAGATTGTAGATGTACCTCTGCTGACAGAATTTTATCCATAAACTTAGATACAAAATCTCTCAGAAAACATTGTCTATTACCGGACTAATTTCAGCCTAATAGCGTACTCTTTATTTTAGGCTGATTACATTGGTCTCTGTTCAGAGAAAATACACTTCCTTATTCCAGTACCTTTTTTCCCTAAAAATCTCATGAACTAAAAATCAACATGGCAAAATACTCATTTCTACTTTTTTATTTGGCAAAAATGAAACTAGCGGATGATTTGCCATCCAAGGCCTGGATGAAATTTGAAAATGGCTTAAGATTTTCCCCTGCAGAAACTTAATTCTCTCCATTATTATCGGCATTTCTGCTGTGCACATAGCCCCTCTCAAACTTCACTGGGGATAGTTTCCATGGGAACCAGAGAATAAGAACTGATGAGTCTTGAAACAGTCAAATAATAATCTTGCTTTTTACCAGTGGGCAAAGATTTACTTCTCCAGTGTTTAGTGGAAGGCACTAGAGCTTATTTGAAGGAGAGGAAAAAAAAATCTGGAAGGAGGCCAAGTCTGCTTTGTATACCTGTAGGGTTCATACTAGCTGTATTAAAAAGGAAAACCACTATATTCTCCTGTGCTTGTAGACTTCCTGAATGATAGAAAGGGAAACTCTCTGTCAAATCCAAACACTCACAGTCCAGGGAAGTTGAGGAGGGAGCAGTGGTCACGAGGAGGTGAGTTGATTACATGTGTGGCAGAGGTACAGAGCCACTTCATGATTGCAACATTTTAGAGACTATTGAACGATCCTGCAGAAAACAGTCCTGGGGACGGCCTTCTAGGTGCTAGCATTGACTTGTCTCCAGAATTGAACTGTCCTGGTTTTTGCACAATGTTGAGTGCATCTTACCATGACTATTAACTACAATGAGGATTGGTTTTTGTGATTCCATGGGAGGGAGCAGACTCCCTCAAGAGTGATGTTAGGTAATGAATAAAGTCACACTGAAGTCCAATGGGATGCTCTGCTAAGCTGGCCATTATTTGGTTGCCATAGTCATAGTCATTGGGATTATTTTCCTGAAATACTGAGATGGGAACACCGTGTTTCACTCTTGTAGAAAAAAATATGGAAAGGATAGAGAAATGTCTGCCCTTTTTTAGATCTGTGATATCTCCAAAAGGAGAAGAAAGCAGGTTTCACGAATCTTGCAGCAAAGTTCCAGTTCTCTGTAAATGCCGATGCATAGAAAAGACCAGAAGTATATTCCTTACAGAGACTTAAATTTGACCAATACCTTGTAGTTTTAATGTAGCACAATTCAAACTTGAATTATAGGAGGGTAAATGGCAAGGTATGTTTTAAAAAAATATATTTTCTCTTAAACTCATTTTCATATTCTTTACCATCATCTGATTTTCCAGTGGTTTTGAACTTAAGTATTTAATATACACCTTTGTGTAATTATTTTGATCTCTATTTCACAAACAGAAAGAGAGAAAAAAGAAAAGTGCATACATGGAGCATTATTACAGTGTTTGGAAAAACTTTTTTTTTTTTTTGCAATTAGTTGAAATAATAGATCCTGAGGGAGAATAGCTACTGTTATTTCTGCATTGTATAATATATCAAACATAGATGTGATTAATGATTTAATCCAGTGATTAAATTAAGAAATCTCATTTCTGTCTCTTACCAGTAATTAGTATGTTATAAACACTGAAGGCAATTACTGTATTTAAAGAGAGGACTGAAATTTTAAAATATTTTTTCTTAGCTTGTGTATGAAGCTAAAATAAAATGAGATGCTTGTATTAAAAAAACTGTTAAAAGGATTTTTCTGCATTAAAGAAGTATTTTGGTGGGCTTGTGAGATAAAAACCCAGTTGTATTACTGACAATATCAAAGAATACCTAATACAGGAGGAGGATGGGGTGGCGGATGAAGCGCAGTTAGGGAATATGTGGGGTTGGCAAACTGTTAGCTCTGTCTTTGGGTCACTTTATTTGGGCACCCTTAGCCATGCACAAAGAGACCCTGCAAGCAAGAGGTGTGCAGTTTAAACGTGTAAAGTAGTGCTCATTTTGTTCCTGAATTCTAAGATCAGTTGATGTTACTGCATGTTTTAAAATGTCTTCATGTTAAATTACTGCCCTGTACAGGTCCCGTGATCAAAGGTAAACACAAGTGAAGAATATTTCCTTGTTTTTAATGCCTAGAAGAGTTTATTCACTTCTTACTGCTTGACTGAGACAAGTGTTTACCCAGTTCTTAAATTTGCTACTAAATTCTTAAATTACTTAAATACAGTATGCCCGCCTCAACTTCCAGGAGTGAAGGACATCACCAAAATTCTTCATTCCTGTGACCAGCTGACATAACTGAATTTATGCTGGGAAAGAGACTGCTCCTTCTCTTTCCTACAGTCTGTAAAACAGGCTTGTTGTGGATGTGGAGTATAACAAGCCACCAAATGCTAATATTGGTAGGCTGCTTAACACTGTGTTCCCTTCTGTTCTCTGAGCTAGATCCCTAAGTGCTGACCACAGACGCTAGGCAAGATGACTGTTAGAGGAGAAACTGAAGACTCTTACCACTGATGAATCATAAATCTCAAGCACTTATTCTTTCGGAGAAAAAGGCATCAGGGCTGCTGTTTATCCTGAAGGTCTGGGTGGTGCAGTGAGAGAGAATGTAATGATAATCATATAAGAACAGCAGAAATGGTGGTGGTTCCTAAACATCTGATAGGAGACAGTGGAACAAAGGACAGGGCTGATACAACTGCCATTTCACCACAGCGTGCCCAAATCAAACAGCATCGTTTCCTGGGAGATGGAACAATGCTGCGTGCTTATTAATCACGAGAGGAGCTCTCTGCTGTTCTCACAAGTCCTCCAAAACCTGTCTAACTCAAGTGGGCGAGGATCAGCCCACCCATGACAAACTGCTGCGGCTTTATCCTACATACTGTATATTATCAAAAATGTTATGTCTGCTCTGAACAAAATGTCCAAGTGTGATAAATGTGGGCAACGCTCCAATAAAGTGGGCTTGTGTTCATGAGAAAATTGTACTTAAGATCAAACTTTAAGTTGGTTAATTCATTTTAATCAGACTAATCTACAGACCTGCATGAGACACTCATTTTTTTGTAAATGTTGCTGTCACACTCACCAAAATAAATGTTTTGTGCAGATTAGTGTGCTGCTAACTAAATTGGTCTGAAATTACATCAAATTTACAGTGACCTTCTCTAGTAGCTATGGTTATATGCTGTGGTCTTCTTTACACTGGACCCTTAGTTCCCACTGTTTATTATAAAAATGTAGGTGCTTTAGGAAAGCTTTCACTGAAGCAGCAGGCATCTTTTTCCCCCAAAGAGAGCCTGTATTTCTACTAGATTGGAGAAGGACTTGTGTAGTCATGGCTGTTGAATGTACAGCCACACTCTTAAACTGCATGTGGTAGGCCCCACTGCTGGAATTTATCTTAGTTTGATACAGTACAAGTCAGAGTTAACAATACAGCTCTTTTTATTGCTGAAAATCTTGGTAGAACAATACTAATAGAAAATTCACTCTTTTGTGAAGTGTACTATCCCAGCGGAAGGCAAAACTATCAGATATACATTTTTTCTTACCCATCCAAGGAAGGAATGTTTTCTCAGTAAGTAAACTATGATCTAAGATTCTTTGAAGAAATACAAGCATCAACTAATTTAGAATCACTAAAAATCTGTTTACTATGTGCTTACTCTCTGATATCATGCTTGATTGTCAGTGATCTTTGTTTTACTGTGTTTTACTATTTGAACTTCATTATGAGATGAAAAGCTTGAAGGAGCTTTTAAAATGTAAACTAGGTTAGAAAAGGCACTGTTCAGAATGTTGCAAGAGTCGTTTAAAAGAAGTTTGTTACTGTGACATTCATGTCTAACATCAATATTCTGGGGCAAGTTTTTATCTGCAAGAATAACAGTAGTCATTTTAAATTAAAAAAAAAAAAACAGTCTGATTCCCAGTGAAGGGTAGAAGGATGAAAGTAGAATTATTTTAATGACCCAGCCAGACAGGTCTGCCAGCAAAGTCTTGCATACTTGTTTATGTAGTCTTGTGTAAACCAATAGTATTTTAATTGTTTATTTAAAGGATGCAATGTATGTTTTATGTTGTCTTTTCCAGTTATGCATGCCAAATATATTTTACCTTACAGAAACCTTAGAGGCACTTATTCAAGAATTTGGCAAGAAGTAACTTAATGACCGCTAAGTAGTCCTTCAAACAAGAAGTCTCTATTTCTGGAATTTGTTAAATCTGTGAAATGTAAACCTAAAGGTGTAGGTAAGTAAGGTTAGGTAAGAGGGGAAAAGAGTAGACTTAGTGTTGAAATAGTTTGACTTCAACTTTTACAACGATGGGAAGCAGCTCAAGAATTACAACCCAGCTATCATTATTCCAGCTACTGCTTGAACTGTTACATTCCTTTTTTGTATCTTAGGTAGATATTACAATGTGTATGACATATCCCAGGATTATTTTTACTACATAAGCATCATACTGTTTGTATCTGAAAAAATATCAGGTCCTGCCTTTACCGTACCACTTCTTGAGTTAAACTTACTGAAGTCTCTTTTTTTTAAGGAAAGAGGACCGCTAGACCAGAAGATCCTAGAGCATCTGGCAAGGAATTTGTTCAGGACCAAGAAAAAGCAGCACCCAAGAAACAACTGCGATTCGGTATGTTGGAAGCATAACCTTCCCCAGGACTGATCTGTTCCTGATTTCACTGAAATTAAAGGCTGTCTTCTGTTCAGTTTTTGTAGCAGAGGAGTTAGGCTCACAGGAACTCAGCAGATGCCCTGGTGATATGTTAGTTAAGCTGTTGCAGAGTGACTCAAGCAATGCTGACTTAGGCTAAAAGAGGATCTAGTCTAATAAGTGGGGTTACATTTTTGTCCTTGGTAACATGGCTGTGACTTACACAGCAGCCTGCCAGGGATTTATACTGTGCTCTTTTCAAGGGGCAAAAGGTTCCCACAATGTATTGGGTTTGCATGGCAAGGTTTTGGTAGCGGGGGGGCTACAGGGGTGGCTTCTGTGAGAAGCTGCTAGAAGCTTCCCCTATGTCCAAAAGAGCCAATGCCAGCCGGCTCCAAGACAGACCCGCCGCTGGCCAAGGCCGAGCCAATCAGCGATGGTGGTAGCGCCTCTGGGATAACATGTTTAAGAAGGGGGAAAAAAACCTACGCAATAGAAACTGCAGCCAGAGAGAGGAGTGAGCATATGTGAAACAACTCTGCAGACACCAAGGTCAGTGAAGATGGAGGGGGAGGAGGTGCTCCAGGCACCGGAGCAGAGATTCCCCTGCAGCCCGTGGTGAAGACCATGGTGAGGCAGGCTGTCCCCCTGCAGCCCATGGAGGTTAACTGGAGGTCCTGTGGAGGACCCCACACCGGAGCAGGTGGATGCGCCTGAAGGAGGCTGTGACTGTGGGAAGCCCGTACTGGAGCAGGCTCCTGGCAGGACCTGTGGACCCGTGGAGAGAGAGTTGATCATGCTGGAGCAGGTTTGCTGGCAGGACTTGTGACCCTGTGGGGGACCCATGCTGGAGCAGTCTGTTCCTGAAGGACTGCACCTCGTGGAAAGAACCCACGCTGGAGCAGTTAATGAAAAACTGTAGCCTGTGGGAGGGACCCCACGCTGGAGAAGTTAGTGAAGAACTGTCTCCCATGGGAGGGACCCCAGGCTGGAACAGGGGAAGAGTGTGAGGAGTCTTCCCCCTGAGGAGGAAGGAGTGGCAGAGACAACGTGTGATGAACTGACTGCAATCCCCATTCCCCGTCCCCCTGCACCGCTTGGAGAGGGGAGGAGGGAGAGAATTCAGGAGTAAAGTTAAGCCTGGGAAGAAGGGAGGGGTGGGGAGAAGGTGTTTTAAGATTTAGTTTTTATTTCTCATTATCCTACTCTGATTTGATTGGTAATAAATTCAACTAATTTCCCTAAGTGAAGTCTGTTTTGCCCATAATTGATGAATGATCTCTGCCCTTATCTTGACCCATGAGCCTTTTGTTATATTTTCTCTCCCCTGTCCAGCTGAGGAGGGGAGTGATAGAGTGGCTTTGGTGGGCACCTGGCATCCAGCCAGGGTCAACTCACCACACACAAGCACTCCCACATGAGTTCTAGGAAGACTGAGTCCATGACTGTGTTTTGGGAGACTTGTACTACTATATGTCAGGCCTTCTTGACCTCTCAAAACAAAGGCCCCAGGGAAAAACGCTCTGCTCCCCCTCCTCATCTGCTTATCCCTCAGTGGCCCTATGTACCTAACCCTTGTCTGTGTGCATGGGTAAAGAGAAGAGAACAATACTGGGAGCTCTGCCTGCCCTGTATGGGCAAGCAAAGCTATAGGCTCTGTAGTCAAGGGGCACAGAGATGACCTCTTCCTTGTTTTCTCTGTATAAACATGGCATCCCTATGTGGGAGGTGCAGAAGCTTTTTCTCATGCTGCTCTCCGCTCTGTAACCATGTAGAGCAAGACCACTGGATGTGTGGGGCAGTAAGATTATGCCACAGGAGGTGCTTAGTAGTTAGCTTTCCCCTGTGGGTTTACTTTGAGCTGTGATTAGCTCAACTAAGAAGTAGCAGGGAAAAAGGAGAGTTCCTACACCTACCTACTGTGAAGAAGGTTATGTCTTTTTTTTTTTTTTGGTTGATGGGGTTTTTGCCACTATACTGTAGCTATCTACATGGGCACAGCCCTCCAGCAGAACTCCTGATTTTGGTCTATATCCTTTTCCATTCAGTAAGTTTGAAAAGAGTTAAAAATTCACGTAGGATTCTGGTCTGGACTTCACTGAATTTGTTTGTACAAGCTTGGTTAAACAAAGAAATAAGCACATAAAATTTAGATCATCTCTGTAATTTCCTACTGCCTGACATTGGTTAAATATACAAAATCATCTTTCAAAGTGTACATAGAAGTAATTATGGCATAGCCCAATATTTAAGACTTCGGCTTTTTTAGAAGATCCTAGCTTCCATCACCTTGTTACTTTATACATTTAATTTTGCACAGGTTTGAAATAACAGAATCAGTTACACCTAAATAAGGTATGTAAAATAAATAAATAAATAAATAATCAATTCCCTTCTCCAAAAGCAATACAGAACAAGCAGTAGTGCATGAGACGTGAACAGCTTTCTAATTAACGTGAATCTCTACTTTTAGAACATTTTAAGGCAGTATAGTCTGCAACAATTACTCTTACTTTAAAAACAGTCTCTGTTTTGTGATAAGTTATGGTCTGCTCTCAGAAGGCAAAAAGTTAAACAAACATTCTCTTAATCATGCCGAAGATTAGCACACTAATTTAAAAAATCTAGTTCTCCTCTGGAGCGTCTATTTTTCTTCTCCAATTTCGAGCCTTTCATGAAGAACACAGACTGTTCTGTATGTGTCCTCTTTAAAATTTCTTGTGTTACAGATGAATCAGTTAGTGAAGAATTCATGACTCATTTCTACAAAAAAATTTCTTGAACTTCCCCACCTATGTGGCCTGAGGATCATACCCCTACTGACTTATCTCCTAGCAAACTTTCTCATTTCTTCAGCAAGAAGTTCTTAATTTTCTTTTTGATATTGCATCCATGAGGACCTTGTTATTCACTTATTGCTGAAATGGAAGGCATGATGAAACTCAAGATTTCTAGCATTACAGTCTCTGACTACAAGAATGGCTGGTAGGTATCATGGGTAATCATATATTCTGTGGTACAAAGTATTACAGGTAGTTTTAATCTGAGAAATAGTGTGTATCATCTCAGTAATGGTATTAATTGAAGATGGTTGGATATTTGATTTCAAGTTTATGCTTTTCAAGCTCACTGCAAATGAAATGGAGAAGGCAAGAAGTTAAACAAGGCTACATGGTCAGTGATTTCCATTCAGTGCTGAATCAAACGGTTTACATCTGCCAAGACAGTTTGAGGGGGAAGGAGAAAGAATGGAGGTGGGCAGAAGGTTGATCTTCTCAAAGTGCAATGTAGCAGAAGTCATTCCTTGCAATAAGATGGTTTGACAGAGCAGAGGTTTTAGTCAAAGAAGGCAGAAAAAATAAAGGCCTCAATCTTGAGATTCTGAATCTTTGAAATTCCTGCTAGCATTGGTTGCCAGACTGCAGACTACAAAGGCAGAAAGGGTAAAAGTGCCATGTGTAAATGTTGTGGAAAACAGTGTAAGCTTGTTTATGCTCAAACTAAGCAATTTTTCTAAAACATATCTGTATGAACAGACCCATAAAAATTAAGGGGGGGCGAGGGAGAAGTGGGATTACTTGCACTTAGAGATCCTAAAGTGACTTGTCCAGCCTGTCTTTTGATCATAACAGTTTTTTCTCTTTTCGCTTCATAGTAACATGAGATGCACACTGTCCTTTGAAGGATGCTTTACTTACCCTTTTGCACTACTGCTGAACTCCAGTTTTACTCAGCATATTAAAAGAAATGTCTAAGTGGTAATATATACATTTGTATTTCCCTAAAATATCTTCTCCTTCTTCTGCTTTGCCTCCCCTATTCAACTATTCAACATTCTTTCCTATTTTTTGTTCTATCGTCAATAGATAGTTCTGCTGGCTATTTAATGAGTTTGCTATTATAGCAGCGCTGAATGCAAGCTTCAGAAAATCTATTTAAAAGAACAGTAAGAAGTGTTTTGGGCATTTAAGAGCAATAGGAAATGCTCTGGGCAGCAATCTGAAAGCCTGCCTAAAAATAAGTAGTTTAGCCTTATGCGTGTATTATCCATATTTCTACCTTTACAGTATAGGCTCAGAGTCCTAAACTTCGAAACAATCCAGTGCTCTCTGCAGTTTGGGAGGTTTACAGACATTTCCTTTTCTAGTGATCAGGGTGGTTCAATATAGTCAGAAAGACATTCCCCATTCTGTTTACTGGTTCACAATGTTACTGAATGTCCCATAATTTTTAAACATAATGAATTCAAGGAAGCTGTAGAATAATTTAATGACTTAATAATCTTCATCCTGATAAAAAACAGAATTCGGTGCCTTGGTACAATGTAAATTTATAGTAGTTAAGACAGCAGAATTTAATTCAGTGTTTTCTCTTCGCAATGGAAAAGATTTTTTTCCATGATTTTTTTTCTGGTAAGTTGTCTCAGTTGTCTTTTTAAACTTAAAACAGTTAATACACCAGGCCAACCTGGTGTGCCCTGTGTTCTGACACTTAGATGATTTTTATATTGAGAAGTAATGAGAAGATCCTTGCTAACAAATAATCCATCCATGGTAATGCCAGCATCTGCTGTCCGGGGAGGAGGGAGAGCAATGAAAACCAGAAAAAGCAAAATCTCTAACTCCCTTACTTGGTGCAGACTCCCTCCAGCAATCCACAAATCTTATTCAGGCACCTGGCAGGGACTTGGCAGCTTTGCAGTTGTGGGAAGTGAAAAATGATCATAGTTAAACTTATGCCTAGCATTCTCTTATTTTTTACAAAGATAGTAAAACAGTAACGTGGTACCCGTTTGCAGGCATGCATCTATGTATAGCTTTAGATGGCCCCTCCAAAGCACTTACAAACTGCTTAGAACATCATGCATGGGTGAACTGTAGTGCTAGTGAATTTAGGTTTGATCTAAACTCCCACCCTCTCAGCTGTTTCTGAAGACTTGGTGCACTGTGTTCTTTTTCCTTCTCTGAATGGCACTGTGCATTACTAGTAGTAGCACCATGAGTTACTACTACCTCATACTATATTAAATATCCATTTACTTTTTTCCTTGCAGTGAAATAACGAAATAATTTCTTTACCTGATGAGATTAGTCTCTTCACTGCCTGTATATGCAGTTGTAGAGCAGTTGTGCAAAGCTGATTGAGTAGGCTCTCAAATACAAGAGACTAGGAAAATGCTCTTTTCTCCTCCCCCTCTCCCACCCCAGTTACTTGCCTGTTATTTCTGGGGTTTTGCCCTTAGTCAGTCCTCTGTGCAATCTGGGAGGAGCACTGCCATGCAAGCTAATCATTCCCTCGTTGCTCTGCCTAAGCCGCTTCCTTCCTTTTTCTTTTTAAAAACTTCTTTCCCTCTTCCAGTTATGAGACAAGCTGGAGCTCCTGAAGTACAAAGCAAAACTGTTTACCTACAGCTGGGATTTTTTGGGACTGATCAGATGGTGTCTCTACCATACAACCCACCCCAGCTGGAGCCGGTGATTTCATGCCTGATAGGAATGGAGAGAATGGAGAGAACTGTAGAGAATATTCATGTTCTAGAGAGCGCTTCTGTAGAGATACAAATATATGTAACTTTATTCTTTCTTTTTATTGGATTCTACATAATATCAAGACACTTACCAGCTAGTACATGATGCATTCCAATATTTTATTGTTCCTGTGCCATTGCTCGCTAGCCTGGTTTTCATCATCATAGTCAAGGCATTGGTGGGACTCTTGAAGCTGCCTGTATAGAGGCATGGACATATGCAGCTACCTTATCTTCTTTTGTTTCACTCATTTTATTCCCTATCTGAAAATTCCACTACATCCAAAATAGATGAATAAAAAGGGTCAAGTTCTTTTGCTCCTCATGCACTCCTTACAACTTCCCTCTTCTCAGATCTGACAGGTTGTTGGCAGTTTTGTACCCATCTGTATTTCCCTTCTGCCTCCACCTCCTCACCATCTATTCCTAAACACTGTTTTCTCTTTCACGTGGCACAGCATGAAACTAATGCAGACTGCTGGGTAGTAGGTCTAAACTAGCTTAGACCCCTGTAATCTCACTTTCCTTCCTTCACCCTTCAGTCCAGCCCTCTCCCCCTCTTCTTTACAGCTGTTTTTCTTAGGTGACAAGCTAGTGCTTGGAAGAGAGGTTGGTCATTTGTGAGAGGTGTATTACATAAAGCAATGCCACCACAATACAGAGGAAAAGCTGCTTGTATGACCTCATTATAAAGAATTTTCCATAACTGTTGAATTTATGCAAAGCCCTGGTAAAACAGTTAAAATTCTGCATCCTATTTCTTCTTGGTTCTGCATCCCCTCCTGTTCACTTGTTGTAGACTCTTGGTTTTGGTATGTTTGTTTCTATTAGGCTATCGGGCAGCCTGCTTGCTGTACCTGCTTTTGCTGCCCAGACATTAGCACATACAAATATTTAGGACCAAGCCCTACTATCAGCTTATTTACTAGGTGATCTTGTTATTGTGCTAAAGTGTGCATGACTCCATGCCTGAATGAATGAAAATGGTCACCCTTAACAGGGGGCACTTGAATAATCAATGGCCCTCTCAGACCTGAGTGCCATTCACCAGATGCATCCTGGAGCTCTTCAGTCTCTTCGTCATTTCACAGTAAAGTTACAAATGACCAGACCAGACATAACTTGTTTGGTGAAAACGGATGGGTGGGTTGTGTATAAATATACCTTTCCTTGGTAGCAAGAGTCCTGTTTGCCTCTGGTTTAGACAGAAACTTCTCCTCCTGGAGAACCAAGGATCCATTGCCTAAACCCATTGCGCAGGCCTATTCCAACACTTGCTGATACAAGTTACAGCTTCTCAAGTTCTTCTAGAGATGGGTCACTTCCCTTCTAAGAGAGCGTGCGTCTACTTTGTTATTACCAGAAATATGTATTGCCTCAGAGTAATGTAACGTAACGCAGCTTTCCAGAATGCAACCCTTTTCTTGAAGGACAGGAAATGGAGCTCCCAAATAATGGAAGTTTTCATTTTCCAGCTATCTTGTGTTCCTGCTTGCTTGCACCTACTCAGCATGTCAACTGAATTTTTATTAAAAAAGCAAAGTCCTTTTGTCATTGGTTTCACTTTTGGATTTAGCCACTGACTTAACAGTGAAATGACAAGAGGTTCCCCTTGTCTAACAATGCACCTTTTCATTTGTACTTACAGAGCTAATGGAACATAACTCTTCAGAGCAATAAAGAAACTCAGTACTTTTTTCCACTCTAAATTGTTTCTCAAAAAGGCATTGAAACACATCTGCCACAAGGGAGGCATTGCCCCTTTCATCCCATAGGGAGAGCCAAAGAGCTTCTCTTCACTGACCTCAACAGTCGCATTTTAATTTTTTTTTTCTATTACACACCTGAAAGTTTAATATTAGACCCGCTATTCGGCATGTAGAGTTGTGCTCTTTCTTTTCTCTGTTTTCCTGGTGGCTTGATGGTTTTGCTTGTGCAAAGCTAGCTACCTTATAGCAGCTATTCCTGGGTATTTTTGTCTTGGGCAATGGCCTAGATCCTTCAAAAGTTTGTCTCTTCTGCCTCATGCAATTGCTTGTTCTGTTTTATGCAAATATTTATGTAATCCTATTCCTCTTTAATTCTATACTGATTAATGTGAGTGTTCCTTCCCTTTCTTAAAGATGTCATAAATTTGTGGACTTTGATTCATTAATTCTTATGTTTTGTATTTCAACATGATGGCAGTGTTCTCATTTTTCTTTTTAATGGTGTGATGAAGTGGTCACCCTTCTTGATTTCTCTTTCTCTTTACACAAGTACTTTATTGTTAGAACAGAACTCTTATTTATAGACACCTCTAACTGGTAACTTGTATTTCTACAGTGACTGCGGCACAGTGATATGGTTTCTATGCTTTGGCAAAGAGCACAGCTTTTCCAACATAACTGAATATTTCTAGCTGGCCTATGTTCATTATCTGATGCCATATAGAACACAGTAATTAAGTATTTAATGCTCTTATGCACTAAATTAAACTGACTACCAAATTTAGCTTTAAGAGAGAATTTTCACTGAGGGTCTATTAGCAAGACAGTACCTGTGAGGTAGAGGGAAATGTAATCAAAGTATGTGGCAGGTAACCAAGGTATGGGAAAATGTTTGGTTCTACATTCTATAAGTGACAGATTACTGTTTTGAGCTAAACAGCTGTTTTCTCATTTGCATTTATTCTAATTACTAGATTTTTTTAAAGGAACAAGGAGAAACAAATTCCACTAATGCAACCGTAACCAGCCCACATTCATGTTACCAGCAGGGCTTGGGACACAGACTACTACAATGTGAGCTCAAATAGAGGCATATGCATCAGCTTCAGCATGGAGCGATCCAGATAAATATTTTTCCCACTTGCCAATGGATTGCACACTGCAAGGCAGCAGTAGTGTGCTGTATTTTGTGAACTCTGGTCTCTGTTTCTCACTCCGAGAAGTCATCTGTTGCCGTTTCCAGAATGGCAGTATAGGCTCCAAAGTGCCACTGAACTGGAATAGTCAGTTGGCTGGAAAAGGTGAAAGCTGAACTTGCTGTCTTTTCTTCTTCATGGCACAAAGCATTACCTGATTTGGCAAGGTAATGTTTACTGAACTCAGTAATCAGATTTGCTTTTGTGTTATAATACTGACAGTATCAAGTACACTCATAAGCTTTGAGCATCAAGGATAGTTCTCCCTCTTCTCCCAGTTTTCCTCTGGCTCACTAAGTGTTCTTTAAGAATAATAATGGATATTTACTGCACAAGAAATACTCTGAGATAATGCTTTTGCACAGACTGGCAAAACCCATTATTTTCTGTATTCTAGATTCTGACTGTTAAGAAAAATTTTCTTTTCAATAGAAAATGAATTTTGTTATAATAAGAATGTATTTCCATTAAGAAATAATATTAATTATTAAATTATTATGAGGCTCCCAACTATCTCTTATTTCTGCTTTTCTGGTTTGGGATAGTTGAATCAATAACATTTCCAAGCCTGAATCTTTCTTGATGTTGGAGAGCTTTCTATACCATGTATCTACATATGATACTTATCTGATGAATCAAGGTATGTGACAGGTACCATTCACCTTGGAGTATCTTACTCATTTTGTCAACTAATCTGGTTTCTGGAATGTTTTCTAATAATTTCCCCACCTGAATAGCTTAACATGATATATGAGTTTTGCCAGGGTTCCATTCTTAGTGAATTCCTAACAGACCGAACAGTTAGTCTTTTCCTTTCCCAGGAGATCATATATTTTCTGTAACTAGCTAGCATCATTCTAGCTAGGCTGGTAACTAATAGTTGTCTGTGTTGTGCTATAAATTCAGAGTTCAGTGTTGAGAGCCCATGAGAGAAAGCTGTGTGAAATACAGCTCTTTTGACCATTCTTAAGATTTCTAGCTTTTAATATAGGCAAAACCACTATTTCAATGTAAATAGTTGTATGCAGTGTATAATTCATATCTTTCCCTTTTGAAAATTCTATTTTATTCTAGCCATAAATGTGCATTTATTGAATAACTTAAAAGCAGAATGTTTAAGAATGGATGTGATAGTCTCCTCACTGTGACTGAGAAAAGGCTATTACTAGTCTGAGTTTAGGCCTTCATAATGCTAATAGTTGCCTTTCTGAGAAACTGCTAGAACATGCAGTTTTGTTATCATTAGCAGAGATTTTCTTCAGATCTTTCAGGACAAAGTTCTTTTTTTGACACTATTCTTGAGCTTTCAAGTAGTTTGACATGTTCTACGTAAAAGCAGCACAATCTTCTGAAGTTGCCAAATTAGTGATATTAATGAGCTCCCATTTTTAACTATTAATGGCTTCTTATATAAAAGAATTACACTTACTGCAATCACAGATTGCTAATGTTTGAAACTAAAGGTTATCAACTCATTATTACAGCTGTTTGCTGTTTATTTTAGTTTCCTGCTACTCTGGTACAGGGGAACCCTAACTTGAACGTTCCTTATCTGCCAAAATGAACGTATCTTGTTCAGACAAGCTCTTTTACTTTAAACGGGATTATGTAATAAGAATTCATGGCTGAGTGTTAAAAAATAGAACTCAATTCTGTTTATGCTGTGATATGTATAAGGAAGAAAAACCTCCTCCCCACCAGTGGCTTGGCAGGATAGCAGATAGAGGCTTTCTTAGCCAAAGATCAGAATAGGTAAATAGTTTCCATTTGTACGTGTACATACAGATATTATCTTGCAAGACTTGAAAGACACTGACAGGAGACAGATGATGGAATGACTTTCTTCTTTTGCCTGAGCCATGTGGAAAAACTTGCGTTGCTGTTCTGCTGCGCAAATAAATCGCTCTCTCAAAGCCTGAGTGGCTTAGAAGCACAGAAGTGACTCGAAACAGCCCATCAGTGACATCCAAATAGTCATGTTTGTAAGTAAATATAATTCACACATCTAGAATAAACAGAATTATTTTCAGTGTTCGAGGACTGCATCAAAACTTGTTTTAAAAGATACTGAGTACAATTTAACGTGATGCTGTCAGGTTAAACAACTTGGGTCTCTCTCCCTGTCATATGTGTGAATTCAGAATCATTTGAATGGAATTGCTACTATGGTGCAAGTAAAATGACAGTCATACTCTATCATATGTAAATATTAAGCTGAACAGATTTTAAATTCCCATTGGTTGGGAAGCAGAGTAATTCCGTAACTTCAGTGAAGTTACTCTGAATTTATACTAACATAATAAGGAGGCCCTTGGTCTCTTATCTTCTCTAAAGTATGCTGTGTAGCATTTTAATGTTGCTCAGGAATTAACAGAAATGTCAATCATGCTTTAGCAGAGCCTAAAAATACTTTCTAGTCAAATGGATTGTTACAGAAATACTGAAAATGTAAAAGGACACACATTTCTGATTTTTATAGTTAGCTGCATGGCCATGCTCATACATGAAGAGTCTGTCTTGAAAAGTGACATACCAATCAAAACAAAATACAATTTATTATCCTAGAGGCTATAATAATATTCTTTAACATAGGTACTGTGTAAATAAGGATGTAGATTGAAAATTTTTTGTGATTAGTAAGTTTGAATATCTTAGATGTCAGTGACCAAAGTTGAACGCCTACATAAGGTCCAAACTGTCTCTGATTGAGCAGCCAAAATTGCCAGTAGTTTCTACAAATCTTGGCTGTTCTGAACCTGAGGTGGTATCGAAGGAACGTGAAATTACTTAAAATAACTTTGCATTAGATTCTGTGTCAAAGCTGGGTATTGTCTGCTTGAACATGTATGCTGTGTACTTACAACACATTTAAGGAGAACATAAATGTAAGATACTATCTCTCTTATTGTGGATAACTTGAGATATCTCGTGTGCTGCTTCTATCAGCATCAGTGAGTCGTCTTGTTTCCTTACTTTCTACGAAGGTATAATATAGAGATAGTTTGTACTATTCTGCCATGAAATAATACAAATGTTTTCTTGGGTACATTGTTTAAAATATACATTACGGTTCAGAAATGGCCATTTTGTTTGAAAAACTTCTGTTAGAAAAAGGATTTAATAATATTTATGGCTCTGGTTATGTAGATATGGTAGTGGATACTTTCCTAATTATCTTTACATAATTAGATGTGAATTAGTCTCTTTAAAATTACTTCAGTTGTTTCATGGATTGTTTAATGTTCGCTTGTGTCCCTTTTTTTGCTTGTGTATGTGAATTATAAAACTCTTCCAGATACATATCTGGTACATGCTAAGCTCTTCAACCACTCCACATGCTTAGCCTAAATTCAAAAAGGAAATAGAATGTTTAAATTTCTGCTTTATGTCTCTATTCTTCTTCAATGACACTTGAAGTTCTGTTAATGTGTTTTTATCTTCAAAAGTCAAGCAGCTCTCCAAGTGTTCTTACAGCTTCATGTCTACAAAATCATACCGACAGAAAGGCACTGCCAGAGAGGTTGGGCCTCAGATCTGGTGTGTTATCTGACGTTTAGAATTTAATAGGGAATGTCCTGGTTAGTTGCAATATTTTTAGTCTTTGTGCAGGGAATCACCTGTAGGACTCCTCACCGCAAGCAGCTGTGAAACAGTTGTTCCCTCATTCTTCTGCTTTGGGAAATGCTCTCAGAAGGGGAGCTTTCTGTAACTGCTTTTGAAGCTCAGGTGCTGCCTCTATCCTCGCTCATTATGTACCTCATCTGATCTCCTTTTCTCCCTGCTGTGCTAGCGTGCTTTGGCATGGCAATGCTCAGCAGCCCGCAGGGCATCCAGAATCCCCCTTACCTCCTCCTGTGCCTCTGTCCTCAGGCAGCAATAGCCTGAGCGGAGGCCACGCAACGCACCAGCACAGGCTTATTGCCAGCAGTGGGAAAACCGCTATTGAAATGTCCTTGCTTCTGTTCCTGGCCTCCTGCATATGTATTTATCAAAATGCTGTTTTTCAGACTGTTTTACAAGATTTGTTGTTTGCCTGTCAATATGAATGTGCTGGTTATTTAAACTTTATTGAGGCAAACATTTTGAGCTGCATACCCTTGGTGCAAATTAGATTAACTAGAGATTGACACCTGTGAACACTTGGAATAGTATACAGTACCCATGCTTCAGTCTCATTAAAACTAATGAATTAAGTTTGTGAACCCGTATACCTAATGTCTTTATTTTCAGTCACTGCTGTCTTGATTCTGTATGCATAATAATCAGTTTTCAGAATTTGCAGTGTACATCCCCAAGCCATTTTCTAGATATTTATGCAATTAGTTTAATGAACTTTGCTTAGGAGTTGCTATGTGATTAACAGTCATTACCTTCTCGGATTGCCAATTTTACAAATTACCTAGAGATTTCATGTTCCGCAATTAAGTTTTCTTATTCACTGCATAAAGCCAAAACATTTTTGTGGCGAACTCACCCAGCTAACAAACAATAAAGGCATGCTGGTTGTGGTTGTACTCTAAGGGTAATCCACTGTCATCCTCCGTCCCTGTCAGCAATTGCCAGAACAAGTAATGTTCACAGAGTTGTTGAGCGGTTTACCTGGCTTTGTTACCAGCACGTTACTCTTTCATGTAGGCTGGGTTAAATGGCTTAATAGCGAGGGAGGGAATGCGCTGGGTCTTGATCTGTAGCGACTTCTCAGCCCGCCCAGTACTACACGCGCCCCAGAGGTTTCCCGCAGCGGGAAGAGGCGGGGGTTTCCCTGCGGCGGGCGGCCGGCGGGACCCGGGACCCTGCCCCCTCCCACGCGGAGGCGGCACGCTGCCCTCCTCAGAAACGGGCGGGTGCCGAACCGGCCCGGTCCTCGGGGGTCAGGCTGGAGACAAGCGTTCCCGGGGGGAGGGAGGGGGCGAGCCGGAGCAGGGGGAGCCAGCGGGGCTCGGGGCTGGCACCGCCGTGCAGCGGCGCGGGCAAGCCCGCCGCCCGGGCGCGGAGGCGGCGTGGCCGCCGCCGCGCCCGGCCTCCGCCGCTCGG
>JAYKAV010002910.1:1944812-2035033 GCA_035582835.1 Phoebastria nigripes | reverse complement strand
CGGGAGCGCGGTTGCGGCGGGGCGCGGCGTCTCTCCTCCCCCGCGCTGCTGCCGCGGGTGTGTGCGCGGAGCCGTGTCGGTGCCCCCGCCGCCGCCGTTGCCGTTGCCTGCAATGGCGTTGAGGCGCCGCGGCGGTTGCTGCCTCCTGTCAGGCGGGCGGCGGCAGCGGCTGTTCTCCACAGAGGCGCCGAGCCGCCGCGGGCCGGAGGAGGAGCGGGGGCAGCGCTGAGGCGCGAGGCTAGGGGAGCCCGCCGCGGCTCTCGGCTGGGTAAGGCGGCGTGCGCGCTCGGCGGGAGAGGCGCCGGGCTCCGCGGGGAAGCAGCCCTGTCACCGGGCTTTTGTTTCCCGGGGCCCGGCCGCGCGGGGGCAGCTGCCCGGGCTCTGCCCCGCCGTAAGGTGCTGCCGCCCGGGGCCCCGCGCCTCCAGCCCGCCGGCGCGGCACGACACGGCGCGGCCGCCCGAGGAGGAGCCGCCGCAGGGGCTCCGGCGCTGTCCTCTCGGCTTAAGTTTATTGCCTTCTGGGAGCCCGGCAGGAGCGGCCGGGTCTCGCCGGGAGCCGCTGCCGTGTGGCCTTTTCAATCGCCCGTGGCGATCGGCGCCCCCCGCTCGGGCAGGGGCGGCGGGGCCGGAGCACGGGGACGGGCGCGCCTCTCCCGCCGCGGCGGCGGGGTTCCCTGCCTTGGTACGCGCACCGTCTGTTGCAGCGCCCGAAATGAGGCGTCCCCGTCACGGCGGGAGCGGCGGCGGCGCGGCAGGGCGCGGGCTGGCGGAGCGAGGGCTGGGGAGGAGGAGTGGACGGGAAGGGAGAGGGGTTTGGCTCTCGGTGAACCCTGTGCGGGGTGCGGGGTGCGGGGGCGGCCGCCGAGGCCGGGGAGTTCCGCCGCTCCGGCACGGCGGCCCCTAGGAGCCCCCCGGGCCGGGGGGTGGGAGCGGATCCAGCCCCTGGCTCCGTTTCTGCAGCTCGTCCTTAGGCACCTCCAGGCTCTTCCAGTTGCTAAAACCGCTGCCCATGACAAGGGGCAACTTTCTCTAACTGGATTTCACTTTCTTTACCATGTTAACTGAGGATGTTAACTTTGGGTGCAGTTTTTCTTACTCCCTCGAGCTGCTGTTTAATTTTGCCTTTCTAAGTGTTTGATGGGATTTCTACCATTGTGTTTCTCCAAGAGAGCAAGGGTTGTCTTGCAATGCCTCAGGGAAGCAGAACCATCATGTTTGCATGAATTACTTTATAGTTAGATGTAAGTAACTCAGAGGCTTGATTTTGGGATTTTTTTTTTAATTATGTTTTTTAGAAAAGTTCCATAACACAGAAGTAGTATTATTTTTCTTGTCACATTGCCTCTCCTTTGCATGCATGTTTGTGGCATGATACAATACTTTGTGAACGGTAAGATCTGTTCTTTCACTATGGAATGATATTATAGATTGCAAATTATGCAACAATCAATTTGAAAAAGTTTGTAATGACAAGTTTTCATGTGTCTGTGTAGTGTTAGGTTGTATTTTCTTCACTATTTTTTTGTAAACACGTCAAATAATGGTAAATGGGAATTGTGGCTTAGATTTAAAGAAGTACAAGTACCTGACATGATTCAGAAAATCCTCCTTTTTATTGCAGGTTAAATCAGCTGTTGTTCTTGAGAGTCCTCGGTTGTGCTGCTTTGTCAGAATTGACCGCATGTGTTTAGGTATTTGCCTCCAGATCTTCTGTCGAGTGTGGCCCTGCTGAAGGGCAGTGCCCCCTGAGAAAAACACTGCTCAAGCAGAGTATCAGCTGTGACAGACTACTGAGAGCGGTACCGCAGAAACTATGTAAGCTGGTTTTGTGCTCCTGGAGTAAACATGATGAAAACGGAGTCTTCAGGAGAAAGATCAACCCTCCGAAGTGCCTCTCCTCACAGGAATGCTTACAGAACTGAGTTCCAGGCGCTGAAAAGCACCTTTGACAAGCCGAAATCAGATGGAGACCAAAAAACGAAAGAGGAAGGAGAGGCCTCGCAGAGCAGGGGAAGGAAATATGGCTCAAATGTCAATAGGATTAAGAACTTATTTATGCAGATGGGCATGGAGCCCAGTGAAAGTGCTGGAGTTACCCCTAAAACCAGGGGGAAGGGTGGCCCTCCATCACCTCAAAGGCGAATTAGGCCCAAAGAATTTGTAGAAAAAGCGGATGGTTCAATCGTAAAATTGGAATCATCTGTCTCAGAAAGGATTAGTAGATTTGATACTATCCATGATGGTCCTTCCTATTCCAAGTTTACTGAAACTCGGAAGATGTTTGAGCGAAATGCTCATGAAACGGGACATTCCAATCGCTATTCCCCAAAGAAAGAGAAAGTCGTTTCCAGTGAGCTTCTGGATGAATGGTGCAGCTCTAAGTCTCACAGAGGCAGCACTGATTCACTGGACAGTCTTAGCCCAAGGACAGAGACTGTCTCTCCAACTGTGAGTCAGCTCAGCGCAGTTTTTGAAAACGCTGACTCGCACAATGTAATCGTTGTAGAAAAGTCGGAGAACAATGAAGAGTACTCTGTAACTGGTCACTATCCGCTAAACCTCTCGTCTACTGTCACAAATATCTCCTCCCCAGCTGCAAACCTTGAGGGTTTCAGTCCTCTGAAAGATACCAGCACGTGGTCTCCGCCAGCCAAACAGAGCACAAGCTTGATGTCTGCGGAGAACTCTCAGCCGAATAGCACGCCCTCAGCACTGAGACAGAAGGCATCCACAGGCACTTTGGCAGGTTCAAAAACGACTGAAGAAATAAAGAAGAGTACAGAGGCAAGTGCTGATTCTGTTGAGAGCTCTGCAGCAGGTCAACAGGATTTGGTCAACGTGCTTGACAGCGAAAGATCTGTGGACAGCTGTGCTAGGAGTAAGTCAAAAACGGAGACGGAAGTTTTGTTGCAACAAAAGGAACGGTCAGAGCATGCAGAGGGTATCTTTGATAGACCCGAAGCTGCAGAAGTACCAAGAAATGTATCTTCAGGTGGTGATTTTGCCACAGACGCTGTTTCAGACACTACCGAGTCCCGTTATGATAAGGCAAGTGAAAAAGAAGTGCATGAAGATGTGAATAATTTTCAGAGTTCCCATGTGTACATGCATTCCGACTACAATGTGTATCGGGTACGATCAAGATACAATTCTGACTGGGGAGAGACAGGTACAGAACAGGATGATCAGGATGACAGTGATGAAAATAACTGTTATGAACCTGATATGGAATATTCTGAAATTAATGGATTGCCAGATGAAGATGAAATCCCAGCCAACAGAAAAATACAGTTTAGCCGTGCTCCTATTAAGGTAAAGTTTCCTACCTTCTTTTTCTGCGGTTTGGTTTGTATTCAAATGCAACTTTAATTGAAGTAGATTTTGACAGCTGATCTCCGCTCTGAAAAGATTGCAGAGGATCTTTTGATACACATTTTTATTACAGTCAGCCAGCCAGCATAATCTTAAATGAATTAAGGAAGCTGAGCTCTGATGAGCTTGTGTCATTTCCCTAGACTGCTTGATCGCTGACTAAGCCAGCAGAAATTGAGAATGACAGCTGGGTTTGTGAAGTTTGAGAATTTTCACATGCATGTTTTGACTTGTATGACTGAACTGTAATCACATGGTGAAATGTAGAAGTGGGTATTTGGTGGCCTTTGCGCTGCTTGTTTTTTTCATTTGAAATCACAGCTTCTTTACATCGGATGGCTTTTCTTCAGCTCTCATCAGATGTTCTTTAAAGTCCCTGTATTTAAATGCTGTGTCATGAAATACAATGGGATTCTGTCTCAGTAGTAGAGGACTGTTAGTATTCTGCATCTGAATTAGTATCATCTTTTCCAGTAGCATCTTCACTTTTTTACAACTTTATTAAACATTAGTATACCTATATCTAGTATATCTCAGTGCTACAGAAAGGCCAAAGTCAGTTGATTGAAATACCTAATGAAGGGTGGGTTTCTTGCAGAGCTTTTTTTTGGTTTGTTTTTAAGTACCTTGGAATTACATCTGAGAATGTTGTTTCAGGTATTTTCAGTTCAGGAAGGAGTAACTAGTCGTGTTTTGTTGTATCAGCTTTTCACTGCTGAGTCTCAGAGTTAAGTATAAAAGTATTTTACTTCCAAGTTGCTTTATTGCACATGGTCTGAAATGGACAATTCAAAACCGTAGTCATTTTTTCCAGAAATGGCTCTTGAAAGAGCCATATATGGTGGAGTACTTGAAATCTAAGCATTTTTAAATTAACAATCTGTAATTGACTGTATTTTCATTGTGTGAGTTTAGTAATGAAAATTATTAAATGAACAAACAGAAGTTTCACTATCAAACTCAAAGTAATGTGATTTACAAAATCTGCGTTTACACCACCCATGCTTTAAGGTAGGGTGAGATATATACATTTTAATCTGAATGAAGCAACCAGGTTTTCACATCTGTTTGTTGGGGGGTGGAGGGAGGGGAACGGCCTTGTGTTCTTCATGCTTCTAAAAGACCATTTTTTACACTGAAAATATTCTGAGCCAAGATAATGGATTTTTTTTGTTTTGCTTTGTTAGTATTTTATTCAGGCTTGCGTCATGGACCAAAAATTCTAACAGTGTTTGTGTTCCCTCTAGATTATTCCCATAATTAAACTAGTTGGTTTTCTTTAATTTTTTTGGAGATTAAGTAGAGAAAACTTTATTCCAAAGGATTATGAATGTTGTCCCCCCCACCGCCTTCCCCCTCAGGCTGTACTAACAGACAAGATGATGTTCTCTCTTCTGAAAGATCTACCAGTTATGTGCAGAGGTTTGTTTTATCATATTTGTTATGGTTCCAACAGATAAGGATTCAGAAAGTGATTACACTGATTTTATTCTTGAGGTGGTTGGATTTTCTGCTGTGTCTGTTTTGAAGGAGCTAACAGTGACATTATTACTTCAGTATATTGCTGTTGTCTGTCTGAATCATCCTGTCATGCCAAGTGCTATAGGAGTATGCTCTCAATTATTTAGTTACAAAATTTTTCTTTTGTTCTCAAGATTTTCATGCTATGTTCATTTCAGATTACTGTTACCAAGTAATAATAACAGTCCATCAGGAAAATGCTCTAAAAGTTATTTGTGTAAATAATAAAAGAGTACATTTGTCATGGTATTCAGCATAAAGCACTCTTAACAAGCTTATCCAAAGTAAAAGAATTGTTGCTTTAATTATTTTAGCATCTTCATTGTAGACAGGAAGAAAGCAGAATAAAAGCTGTATTGAGAGAGAACAGTGTAGGAGAGATTGGGAGGGTTGGGAGAGCCCCATGTGATTGCTTTTTGTCCCGGGTGCCTTCAGTGCATGCAGTCTGTTACTCGTGGGGAAACAGAAGTGAGACCATGTGGAAGGCTTGCACTAAGAGGAAGAAGTGCAGAGAAAGTTGTGGAAAATTAAAAGCTGCTTCTCGAGCCTTCCTCCCTTTTCTCTGCAGCACTCAGTAATTCCCTTGGCAGTGTCAAGCAGCGTAAGCCCGGGCGGGCTGCCAGCAGCATCAGGTCACTGCCCGGCCGTGGGCAGGGACCCGGAAAGGGCAGCTGGACAATCCCCCGGTGAGTGAGTCCTTGGAGGCTCCTGAGTCTCTGGGCTCCTGGGCTGCCTTGCTGACAGCGCTGCCAATTCGGCACGCTGCTAGGAGGTCATGAACCGGCTCTGGCAAGCAGTTTCTGCCTAGCAGATAGGTACCAATGAGCAGTGCAGAGGGCAAGGGGGACTTGTGTTCAGTCCCCTCACACAGTGCTAGCGGACAGATTTACCCAATCGCTCACTTCACCTGTCCGTTACATGGGGATGATGCTTGCTAGCTGAATAGACAGCAACTATTTAAGAATTTTTCTGTTCTGGGCGATTTTGTGTATTAGTGGGCTTAACTGGTTTCATTAATACTTCCCTGAACGTCATCTCATGCATAGTGTAACTGAGAGAGAGGAAAATACAAAGCAATGTAGGAGTATTTTCTGAACTGTTGAAAACTGATTTGTCTTTATTAAAATGAAGCAACTTGTACTTAACTACTCTACTAGAGAGTGGTGTGAAAAGTCCAGCCCAAACTCTAGATGTTTAGTGCTGATTTCACAGTATTGTACCTCCACTCTCCTCCTACAGGTGAGCTCTGAAATAATTAACAAAATTGGCATTTGAATGTGTAACCTGTGAAATGAGTGGGTAGTTATTGCCATGAAGTTGTTATTTGAAGGTCTCAGCAGGTTTAGATAAACATCTTTGAACTATTTTTCCAAGGGAATTTTCAGGTAGATGTGTAAGAAGTAAATGAGAGAGTGATGAGACTGAAGAGCAAAGAGATTTCAGTTACCACCAAGGGGAATCCTTTCTGTCCCCTTCGGGGAAATGCTGTGGACTATGAGAAGTAATGAAGTATAGGCAGAAGGATGAATAAATAAAATCTTAACTCATCAAACTGGTAAAGATTGGATTCTGCTCATCTCCCAAGCAGGAAAAAAAAACAGTTACTGAGAAACTCACTATAAAGAGAAGGATTCAAGTCAACGGATGCAGGAAATTCTGCTCTGTTACAGTCTGTAATTTCGCTATCACAGATCCCGTGCTCCATGGGCCATTTACTCTGCTCTAGGATTATGGGATATGTTTGCTGATCTCATCTCTGTTGAAAATCCCTTTAGGAGTAGGTGGCTGCCTAGGGGCCATTGCAGGCTTGGAGAATTTCTAGGTATTTGGAGTGTGGCATCGCTGACGTGAGCAGTTGTGCATGTCTGTGGGAGCTTAAGTCAGCTTGGCGCCATTCAATAAAAAATAGCCTAAAAGGGCTCAAGAGTTGGCGCTGGTAGCAGGAGTGGGCATGAGTGTGTTGCTAAACAAGGGATGTGCACGTTGATATAGCGGTTGATATGAGTGTTTATATAGCGATACAGAGGCCTTCATCAGCACTGGCCTGTTCTTGCGTTTAAGTACTGTGTTTCTGCTCAGGGATAGAACTGAAACTCTCCAAGGCAAGTGTAAGAGGTAAAAAAGTTAAGTAAATGTGATGAGGAAAAAAAGACCCTGGTTTTGCCAGGGATACTTTTCTACACAAAAAAGCAGAAACTCTGTGATTTATTGGCCTTTTGAGTTTTGCAGGGTTTCCTGAGGGTTGGGTTATATGCCGCTTCCCAAACATTGCGGGCTAATTGGATGAGGTTTGCCAGTAGTGCAAAATTCATTAGCTCATAGCTTTCCACACTCTAGCAAATGGAAATGTATTGACTGTCCAAATCATAGTCCTTTTTGAGCCATGCTTCCTCCATCCTGGATAGAATTAGGATGGAAGAGTGATGTTCACCTCTTCTCCTTTCTCCAAGTCCAGAAGGTCTGGTACCTTGATAGCTGATGGCTGCATCTTCAGTTACCACCCTATTTCTGGCACCAGGTACATGTTAAACCATTTAAAGCTGTTAGCAGCAATTGGTATCTCCTGCTGGGCCTCCTTTTGCAATTTTCTGCTCTGCTGATGTGGCCCCACCTGGCTAAGAGGTTGGAGAGGGTTGGGTAGTATGTTATCAGACCATATGGCAGACAGCAGGTAACTTGTGGTGCAATGAGGGGCTTTAGTCCAAGCTGGTGCTGCGATTTCAGGGTTCCATAAAGCTTCCATAGGGTGCAGTGGTGGTGAAAGGACCTCTCTGCAGACCTCTCTGAGTTTTGGGGTAGATGGGAGAGAGGGTAACAGGAATGGAAGGGATATAGCAAATGGCTCTTCCATGCTTCGGCTAATTCCATATGAAGGGATTATGATCACTAGTGCCTGTGCCTCATAAGTTCTTCCTCTCTTTTGTCGTGCAGCATGACTGAATCTTATACCCTACAGCATTTCAGTTTTCCAGATCGTGTTTTGTTCAAATGGTCTTCAGAAATTGGAATTTGTGCTTCTCTCTCTCTCAGCCTTTGAAGAGGTTTTACAAGAAGTGCTGTGACTGTAGTTTAGTGTAAAATATAAATGGCATTTGTATTTAACAGTTTTGAAATTTCTTATGAACTATATGGTGCTTTTTCTTATTAAAAATCAGTTCAAGGAGCAAGTCTTTCTTTTAGTTATTCCTCATTTCTCTCACTAAAATGTATTTGGGAATGTAAATAGTGGCAAAGAAAGAATCTGAAACAATCTGACCCTGTTATTGCTTTGGAAATTTTTACTCTTTAAAATATTCTTTGTCTGGTAAGCATCAAAATAAAGTAAGCTGGAAACATTTTCAAGTTTTAGTGTTGAAAAAGAAAGTATTTCTTTGCCTGATTCAATGTTTAGTATGGTATTTACCTGTTGTTAAAATGTTGAACTATTTTGGATCATAGAAGTCGTAAGTGAAGGTTACCATCCACAAGCACTGTACAGTCCCTGGCTCCAAACTTGCCAATGCTTCTATTTGTGTTTTACTTAAGTGAACATGGAGTTGGATTTAGATGACCACCAGATCTCCCTTCCAACCTCAGTCAGCCTATGATTCTACAAATAAAGTAGTCCCAGTGGGTGTTAGGACACTTGTTGAAAGTGGATGTGGAAGACAGGACTTGCGGAAAGATCTTGAGGGTATATTAGATTTAAAATGATTACAGAACCTGAGAAATTCATCCACTTTTGAATGGGTTAATTAAGAAACCTTACAGATAAATAAAGATGTGTAGTTTCCTTCTGAAATCACTGAAAGAGTATTTTCCTTTCCTTAAATTTGGTTCTCTACTCTAGCTCCTGTGTCCATGCTTTGTTTACATTAGAAGTGGATGGTAGTTTTGGCTAAAGCATGAAACTAGATACTAAGTAGGCTTAGGCTTGGTCTCCTGTAATGTTGAATAAATCACGGAACCTTTATGCTGGTATTTGAATTCTGTAAAATGGGCAGCAAGTTGGTTATTAATTCCATTAATCTTGACTTGTGAAGTAGTTTGAGATACTGACCTATTGCTTGGGTAGCTTGAAACGTGTGTATTCTGCTACATAAAATAACCTTATACTTTTTTCAGGTATTGTGAAGTATGGGAAATTCTACAGACTTAAGTAGTAATAAAATGTATTGTACTGCAAGGATTGTGATACTAACTTTGATTATTTGTAAAAGTTAATGATGTAAAACCAAGTTCTTTCTCCTGGTGGTAGGATATATAAAGCATTTCTGGGAAGCGCTGGTCTTCTGTTTCAGTTACATTTGTTATGAAAGATCTTGTTATGAAAGGCATATATTTATATATGTTTGTCAGGGAAAGGAACAAGAAGTAAATATTAAGGATTCAAAGACTGGATGCTCTTAGATAAAGAACTGGGGATAAAGCATTCCAGAACAGGTTGCTATTTTGGTTATTAAAAGGTAAGTCTGTTCTGCATGGTTATCTCGTACGTGAAATGTATTATTGAGTTGGAATTGTATGCTTTCGCTGGATGAATCTTTCATACACAGTAATTTCAGATGCAAACGAGTTTTCTTGTATTAAGTATACATGGAATTATTGGAATACAGTAGATGGAATAAAGTTATTTGCCTGCCACAGTAAGCTGTGGAGACTTTAACTCTTGTATAGGTCATAATTTCACTACTAATTCTAGGGGTCAGTTATTCTTGGATGCAATGTTCACACACAGTTATTGAACTAAAACCAAATAGTGTTGCTTTAAACTGGGTTTTATAAGCATTGAGGACGTTCTAGAAGAGCTATTTGTAGAAACCAAGTTTGGATTGAATAATTGGCATCAGAGGTTTATGCGGTTTAAATTCAAAGGCGTTTCCAATTAAAGGTTTTAAATTTCAAAAATGCAGACTGAGAAACTGTAGGGAAATGGTTTGAAATTAGTTGAACCAAAGAGCTAAGGGAGCTAACGGTGGGGTTCTTGGAACCTCTTTGATTCAGAATTAGAAAAAGCGTGTAGGATTTGCATCCCAAGAAAAAGCAGAATAATTGCAGACCTAATCAGAAGAAAAGCCAGCTGAAGAGAGTATCAGAAGCTAGCCAAGAACTTGCAAGGAGTGGCAAAAGTGGGTGTTCAAAAAATGAAGACTGTCATAGAGTTCAGAAGTCTTAAAGCATGAATAAGATGTTGCCAGAAGTCAAGCTGAGTTTGACCTTGTAAAGGAAAATAATCCAAGTAGTAAAAAGCCATTTATCCATTAAAAATGAAACAAGAAAGGAAGTTGGGTGTTATGCAGTGAGCATGAGGTTATGATTACAGCTATCACCCCCAGTTTATGTTAATATTTTGCCTTCATTTTTGGTGCAGTTGGTCATGTTGAACACGGAATCGGGATTAAGAGTGAAATAAATGTATACAGGTGGAAACTCTTACAGTGGAAATTCTTATAGTGAAATGAAGATGAAACCTAGAAGTTCCTAGTGCTCAGGTTTGTAGGGGGCTGGGTGAAAGAAGTTGTATTTTAGAAAGTCTTGTAGCAAACATTTCAAAACAAACAGAACACTATCAAAATAGAGATGGTATTTAGCTGCAGAAGAGCAAATGCAGTAGCTATTTTTCAGAAAGTAGAGAAGAGGTGGTTCTGGCAGCTTGAAAATTATTAATCTCTTTTTTTTCTATAGCAAAGCAATAGAAAAAAACTTTAAAAAGAATCAAAGGCAGGGAGGCAAATGGAGAAGTGGAATACATGTAAATGGATTTATGGGAGGTAGCATATGTCAGACTAAATTAATGTCTGCCTTTGATAAGGTAGAAGACCTTGTGAAAAATTTCAGTAGTTCTGTCTCAGAAAGTTGAAGTACGCTAATGACACTTGCTTTTGACGGAAAGTGGGGAAGCCTTATCATTGCATAGGATTACAGTAAAATACAGGTGACTGGGAGGACTTGAGTAGTGGGGATGGATTTATGAGCTGAGAAGTTTCACGGTAAACTAGTGACTAATTTGTAGGGGTTGACAGCTAAGGAGGAAGCCACTCTGTGACTCGCTCGCACAGAATGACAGCAGTAACCCGCGGTGCGATGCAGCTGTGAGGAAGGGAAATGGCGTTCTAGATACATGAAGCAAAATATTTTGGTAGTGGTAGGGAATAGTGAGTGTCATTTTATAACTCGCTAAGGAGACTTCATCTGGTATGTGTCTCATGGATTCTGCTTAAGGCAAGTGAGTTTGCAGGAAAAGCTGCAGCAACTTGCTGCTTTTAATCTGTCTTTTTCTTGGTTAATTCTATCATAAAACAGGGGGCTTAAGAAATTTATCTTGCTCAGTGAGGGATGACAAAGCCTGAAAAAGAGCATAATTGCATCTCTCGTATATTCATAAAGGAAAAGCACCTGAAGGCTAAGGGGCAGCATTCCACTTTTAAGGTGGAATTCAGCATTTTCCAACTAAGATTAAAGAATTGTAATAGCAAGCAATGACACAGGCAATTTCCTTCTCTTTTCCTATGTTCCTAATAGACTACTGTGTTGTCTAACAGTGTCTATTAATTCTGTTAAGAGCTGGAATTTGCTTCAGCACTGTTGAACAAATAATCTATTAAAAAAAGTACCTGACATTCCTGTAGTTAAATGGTACAAAGCGATAGCTGTTATTCTGTGGTGTCCTTTTTTTATATAGAAAGTATTGTAGTGAGAGCAGAAGCTAATTTTACTCACTAGAGTTGATTCAAGAGACCTGTCAGATCACTCAGATATTTCCATATGATAAAGTCAGTGGAGGGTGTGAATGCAGAATTTATCTGTGAGACCCGTTTGCCTTGCATTATTACACATGCAGCTGCACTTCTTAGTCTGTGCACATCTGTAACTTTTTATGTTCCTCTCTGCAGTTTCCATCTGCTTCAGTATTCAGTGTGTAATCTCAAGGGCATAAGATGCTGGTTCACATTGAAAGGATATCTTTTAATATTCAGACTACGCTGCATGTAGACCTAGTGCCTTTTATTTGATAAAATACCTGTATTTCAAATTTACTATTCACGTTATTTGTTTAAAAGCAATAAGCTATAGAGGCTTTTAAAAGTCATACTATCAAAATCCTGTCTCATTCATCTAGATCATGGCCTTTATGATAAAAAAAAATCCCAAGGTTTTATCCAGCTTGTAATCGTCTTTACATCTTATAAGCTTGCAGTCATCTTTAAGATGGACTTTGACATATTTAGATACTGATATATTTAGATTCTGTAGATATGTAGATTCTGACATATTTAAATATTTACCTGTTAGCTCTGCCTTCTTAGGAGCCCAAAGATACCTGTTCATTAATGTCAACTCGGGTGATCGTCCAGTAGATTTTATTGTGTGTGGACTGCTTAAACAGAATACTCAGAATATTTTAATACTGTATTTTTTCACAGGGGCAAACCAGAGAGAACTCATGAATCTAGAGATTTAGAGCACTCTTGAAAAAGCTGGTAATTAAGAAGTGTGGCAAAGTGCACTAATGCAAACGAGAATGTTTCAGTATGGTGTTCAGGAGCATGAGACTACCAGACCACCCACGTAGCTCTTTATTCCTCTTTGTTCAGCCTTTTTCTCTGAAGTAGTTGCTCAGTTTTATCTCCCCTCTATTAATCTGGTAGGTTGACTAAAAACTGCCACCTTGATGTTTTGCACATTTCTTTCATGTTGATATTTAAGATTGGGGGAGGGAAATACCATTAAATAGAGTGGGTTTTTTCTTTTCTTTTTCCCCCTTCTCTCTCTATGGCCAGTAAAGCAATTTCCAACCTTAACAGCTGTAGATCCAAAATAACTGCTAAGACTTACTGTGGTTTACTACAAGTGCATAACACAGTCATTACTAGTAAGTCTTGACCATTAAAAAGGGGAAGTTATGCTTGACCAAACTCATAACCTTCTACAATGAAATGACTGGCTTGATAGATGAGGGGAGAGCAGTGGATCTTGTCTACATTCATTTCAGTAAGGCTTTTGACGTAACATCCTCATAGAGAAGCTGATGAAGTAGGGGCTGGATGAGCAGACAGTGAGGGGGATTGAAAACTCGCTGAACAGAGAAGTGGGCAGACAGGAACCTCATGAAGTTCAGCAGGGAGAAGTGCAAAGTCCTGCACCTGGGCAGGAAGAGCCCCATGCACCAGTGTATGCTGGGGGCCACCAGCTGGAAAGCAGCTTTGCAGAAGAGGATCTGGGGTCCTGGTGGACACCAAGTTGAACACGAGCCAGCAATGTGCCCTTGGAGCAATGAAGGCTAATGGTATCCTGGGCTGCATTAGGAGGAGTGTTACCAGCAGGTGGAGGGAGATGATCCTTCCTCTCTGCTCAGTGCTGGTGAGGCCACACCTGGAGTACTGGTTCCTGTTCTGGGCTCCCCAGTACAAGAGACTGGAGAGAGTCCAATAAAGGCCCATGAAGATGAAGAAGGGTCTGGAGCATCCCTCCTATGAGGAAAGGCTGAGGGAGCTGGGACTGTTTGGCCTAGAGAAGAGAAGGCTCGGGGGGATCATTTTAATGTATATAAATACCTGAACAGAGGGTGCAAAGAAGATGGAGCCAGGCTCTTTTCAGTGGTGCCCACTGACAGGACAAGAGGCAATGGGTACAAACTGAAACACAGGAGGTTCCCTCTGAACATAAGGAAACACTTTTTTCCCTCTGAGGGTGACTGAGCACTGGCATAGGTTGCCCAGAGAGGTTTTGGAGACTCTCTCCTTGGAGATACTCAAAACCCGTCTGGATGTGGTCCTGGGCAACCAGTTCTAGGTGGCTCTGCTTGAGCAGGGGGTTGGACCAGGTGACCTCCATAGGTCCCTTCCAACCTCAGCCATCCTGTGGTTCTGTGGCTTCATTTAAATCAGAAAAAAATTATTTTCCTGGTAGTGAACTTTGGCAAAAGAGGCAGCTAAATTGCATCCAAGATGAATTCTTTTAATTTTATTGTTTGTAAAATATACTAAGTGACCTCTCCTATCATTTATTAAATTGTAAGAGTGCATGGTTTTGCAAATCCAAAGGTGATGCAGAAGCTCCAACAGGTTTTCCCTGATTGTAATAGTTTGTTTAAATATATATGAATATTTTAACAAGAGCTCATTGAATACAGCTTGAATTGTTACCTGTAATTACAGTGGAGTGGGGTCAAATAAAGATTTCTGGGATGTAGAGGCTTTTTTATGTGTTTTCCTTCCCCTAAAGTACATAAATACTTAGGTAGGGAAGTCCTAGGTTGTTTATGAGCTGTCATGATGCTTTATCCCTTCTTTTTCAATGACTGTAATTTAGATTTAATTGTTAATTAAAACCCGAGTATTAAATATTGTATGCTAAGGCAGACAGTGCTTCATTGTAGAACACAGTCATGATACTGAATTTTCCTGGACTTTAAACAATTATGAAGTATCTAGAAGATGCAGCACTTTGCAAGAAAAGCATAGGGAAGAACTGTAGCTCTGTTGACTTGATGGTACCTTTGCTATTTGGGAACAGTGTGTCACCTTAGTTGGTGATACAAGTGGGATGACTTTCTTGTGCGTGTGTACATATATTACCCCTAACAGATAGTTGAGTTTAGTTTAAGTAGCCTTTTAATGTTTCCTGTTAATGAGAACCTAGACCCACCACTATCAATCAAAATAACTATCTCAGAAAGGATTTTAAGGGGTTTTTTTGTCCTTATTTTGTTGTATTATAGCATGAGCAGATTGACCTAACTTTATAAGTAGCATTTAGCAATGCCAAAAGATTTTGGGGAAATGTTTAATATTGGGGAAATATTTATGATTAAGAGAAGAAATCAAAAACAGCCTGTACAAAAATAAAACTGTTGAGGGGTAGCGTTCATTTGCAGCAGAGACAAAGTCCACTAGTATTTTGCATATAGCAGTAGCTGAAGTCTGTATTGCTGTCACTGTCCTGCAGCTGGGTAGGCCCTGGTTGGAGCGGGAACGTGAGCTGAATACTCAAAAGCTCTGGTCAAACTGGTAAATAATTCCACACTGTGCTGTACACCTTCAGTGCAATCTCAAAATTATTTACTTCGTAAAAGGTACCAAGCTGCTAACATTGTCTAGTTTATCTATGAAATCCTTCCGATAATGGTGGAGAGAGGCATTTTGCTGATTTCGTAAAGCTCAAGAACTCCCAGAAGAGAGACCAATGTGTATTGCTGAAGATGACCAACAGCAATCTGTAAAACATGAGAGAGATTAGTGGGAAGTTTTTTGAGTAGCACTTTGAATAAATGGATTAAAACAGAAAGACGGCGAGTAGTATAAAGTAAACTGTTCTTCGCTCTTCTGGCTTAAAAGTGGATCTGTTAAAACAGGCCTCCTGTGCCAATGCATAACTTTTATTTATTTTATTTTCCTAGTCCAGAGGCTCGCTTGTGTCTCTGAGGCTCACTTGTGTCTCTAAGCCCTGGAGACCCCCTGTAGTTAATCCATGCCATTAAGAACTGCACATTTCTGAGCTTGAGAAAGCTGGATTTAGCTTCTAGCAGCGCAGTGATGAGAACCACGGGGGCTTGGCTGGGGGGTGGCAGAGCAGTGGGGGTCTCCTTCCCCAGCTGGGCAATGGGATGGGAGCACGGGCTGAGCCAGAGCCTCGTCAGCAGCCAGCAGCCTGCTCTGGCCGGGTCCTGCCCCGGCTTTCATAAGCCAATGCAGCTGGCACGCGGTAGCACTGCACTTGCAGCATTTAGGATTCAAAGAAGCCGTAGGGCAGATTTGTGGCCTTTTTCTAAGAGCTAACTGCTTACCACTGCATCAGTAGTCCTGCAGTATAGCATTACCTGAAATACGCAACTGAACCCTTTCTTCACCATTTTGCCTCAACTGACTTCCTGATGTTATCTGAGCATTATAGTCTGCCTTGTAGACTTTTTTAAAATGTAGTTTCTGGTTGTCTTCTCTTCTTTCCACCCCCCCCCCCCCCCCGGTATTGATTCTGGCATTTGCCAGGCTGCAGTTAGTTTTGTTGATGGCCTAGGAGATAATTTCCTTTTTTATCCTCAGTTTTCTTGTTTTCTAGGGCTACATACTTGACATTTTGCATTACGTTATAAAATAGCAAAAAAAACCCAAACAGGAGCTTCTTTTTAAATTGTCAGTTTATGAATTTTTCATTGTTTTATGTAGAGCATATTCAGCACTCAAAAGACTGAAGAATTTACTTTGGTGCCTTTTTTTTTTTTTAACCAAGTTTATTTTCTTACAGCATTATCTGTGGCTGTTTTGTTTTGCTTATTGTATTTTGTTATTTGTAATAAGTAAATAATGTTTGAAATGTATAGCTTCATATCTATAGAGGCTCTGTAAATGCTGTTCATTCTCTGGTTGTTTTTGTTTTTTGCGTAGATCTTTCTATCTGATCTCACACTTTGCTTTTAATAGCTTGCAGCTTTATTGTGTGAGACAACAAAATCTAGATGTGCCTTATGTTCCACTGCAGTTTTCCTTAAACCTGTGGCTGACACCTGAGAGGAGAGGAAGCATCTTCTCTGGGCCATGTTGCGTGGAGTATCTGCTTCACCTGGCCAACTTATAGGTGGATTTGCTGCCACCCCTTTTTAAAATATACACTTGTACACCTAGAAAAGTAAGAATTAAAAGAACAAACTTACTTGTGTATGCAGATACTTGACTAATAAAATGTTATAGTGGTAATTCATCAATAGGCTTTGAAAGAGAAATTTTTGTCTTAAAAACTCTGTAATTTATTCTTTGATGATAAACATAGTGCTCCCAGGGATGTGGGGCTTGCTTTAGCTGCAAGAATTTTTGCAGTGCAAGGTAAACCTGGCAGGACGGTGTAGCAAAAATGTTAAGGCTAATCATGGCGTGACTTCTCTCTGGTATAAGGTATTTTTTGTTCTCTTTTAAACAGGAGTGGTACTATAGTCATGTAATACTAGATCAAATTCTTTGTCTTTTATTAGCACTGGAATTCCAAGGTACAACATCATTCGGTGACTTGCTGAATAATAGTTGTCTTTTAATGACTGGCTTGGATTACTTTACTCTGAAAATGAAGGTCAAAATTTTATCTTTTGTCTCACTATCTGAAAAAACACCAGCAGCAGAGGAAAAGGAGAACTACCCCTCATCCCCCTTTTAGACCTTAGATTTGATTAAGTTTCTAAAGTGGAAAAAAATACAATTGTAGAATAAATTACATTTAAAATGTCTTTCTTTGAATCAACTGCTTCTGCTAATATCCATATCCATGTATTCGGTGCAGACATCAGTGTTAACCATCAGAAATAAGATATTTTTGGGACTCCCTGACATTTTGCAGCCCTTTGTCATGCTACTGTCATGAACTTGATCAGTAAATTAGCTTAGTAGTACTGATAGCAGATTTCCAGGAGTTACACGACCGGCTCTGATTCAGTTCACTGAGCTTGCATGCAAGAATTCCTGATGGCACACGATGGGGTATCAAACCGAACTATACTGTACGATACTATGCAAACTATACTGTACAAGATTGGCAGATGACAGTGCTGGAAACTGTCATTACAACACCACTGAGTCACATGTCGTCTTCTGCACCATTTGGTTAGCACATAAGGAATAGAAAATAAGGTATCAGCATGCACTGAGAACAGGGCAACTGGACAGAGATGTTCATGGCAATGACCTGAAGAAGCACACAGATTCTAATTTTTCTGCTCTTGCGCTGCATTTGGCAGTGATGAACAGAGTGGGCATCAGGAGAGCTGCAAAACTGACAGGCAGTGCTTCATTTTCCCATGGGTGTGTGGCAGCAAGTAATATCAAAAGAAGCAAATGTGAATGGGAAAGTTTGAAATGTACAAAACTTGAGAGTGGTGTAATACAGCAAAATAAGGTGGTACTTAATGTTAAAAAGCTTGTCAAATTGAGATGAGTTAGGGGAGTTTTTCTTAAAGATGGAAGGATAATTATGACCATTAAAAGCTGAGGGGGAACCTCTGCATGAATTGCCCGTGCACTTGCCACCTCTGCTAAAAGCCTAGCAATGAGATTGTAGGGTATTTTTTAGCTAAGATGATAACATCAGCGTCACAGAATAGAGGGTTTTCAACTGGGGTTTTTTTGGTGTTATCATAGCACTGTGGAAGTTTAATGTGGACATGTCTGCAGAACCGCTTCAGTGACTTAGCAGTATTTTACCTATTTTACAGTCTCACCTTACTGATGCGCTCATCTGCACTACAAAGACACTTCTTAATTTCACATCATGGTTAAGGAAAAATGTATAGCTTTGTCTACAGTCTGCTGTAAGAGAAAGATTCACAGCTGATCAGCTAGAAGAGAGTGAACCAAACAAAGGAAGCTACAGCAAACTATCTGTGATGAAAAAACAAAATCTGAGAATTGTGGGAAGCATTGGCCTTTACTCTTTGCCCTGACTATTTTCCCAAAGCAACCAGCCCTGGGAATTGCAGCCTGTTCTGCAAGGAGCCTAAACCAGTGTGCTGAACGTGTAGTCTGCTGTCGAATTATACTAAGGACTGGTGGGATGGTCCCTTCATGCAGTTACAAGAATTGTGTCGGAAAATGTCTACTTCAGGTAGATCTTGTAACGAAACCATGAACTGATGCTTTGCAGGAAACAGTTTCAATAGCTGGTAGTATTCAAAGAAATACAAAGCTACTTAGATAAGAAAGCAAATGACTTAAAGTTCCTAACTTTCAGTACTTTTGATGTATAACTAAAAAAAATCCTGCATTTTTGGGTGACAGTTTATAACAAATGGCATCAGCTTCATGGTAAAGACTGTAGTACCTTCAGTTGAAAGCAGTTCTTGAGATTAATTACTAGTCAGCGAGTGTCCTTTGTGTGATCACATCACAACTCTATAAGCTGATCAAGGACATGCTCAGAAAACCTTTGCTACTGCTTAACAGGGTTTCTTACTCATCTTGGAGTGCATGTACATCATCTCATGAAGGCTGGCAGCTTTTTCAGGTGTGTTGCAAATCTATAGCCAAATTTTATAAAAAACTTTGGCTTGTCCATGCAGTTAATAAAAGAGCTTGGAGAAAGGATAGCCATCTTTGGAACACGTGCCTAGGAAGGGGACTCGGACCTCCCTCCATCATTTTCTAGGAAAGCGTCTACCTGAACATTACGCTGTAGGTTATATTGTGTGTTCTTCCACACACAATGAACATGGGACCAAAAGAACCATCTATACAGAAAGAATTTGCAGGTCCTGGCACTAGAAAGAATGCAAGGGCAAATACGATTGTGTAGCTTAATATTTAGACTGTTCCTCTTCAGCACTGAGGGCAGCTTTGGGATCTGAGATGTGCTGAAAGACTCGTTAAAATGAAATAGATAAGGAGCTATTAGATTTAAAAAGAGATTCTTTGACTTAAAGGGAATTGAATTTTAAGTCCCACGTAGTGGATGAGTGTTATAACCACTTGGCCTTTTATATGAAGTGCACCACTGTCATCTCTTCCTCTCCTGGATAGGCTTTCACGAAGAGAGTTAGATCTTTCCCCTTTTTTGATCAAATGCAACAGTCGCCTGCCTTCAGGAGGCAGTTGTCGGCTTTGAGCCCTGAGTAAAGGGCGGCATCTGTTTGCTGCTCTTATTAGGGCTGTAAGCTGGAAGAAGTAGTCAGAGAGACTGCAGTACTCAATAAATTGATTCTGGACTCTAGGCAGGGCCTTGGTTGATGTTTGTGCTTACTTTGTGGAGCACCACCCCTAATGCAACTTAATTTCCCTTCGGATTTTGTGGGGGTTTTAAGTGCTCAGCTCCCGATTTTTAATGTAGTCAGTACATAAATGTTGTGTTTTCCTTTGATGAACTGATAAGACCATAAATACTTTACTGGACTGTAGTCCACAGTTAGTGATAATAAATAGTATTTGTTTCTCAAACCAGACTCCTCTTCTGGATGCTTTTCCATCCTGTTTTCTTCAGTCGCAATATGAGTTGAAACCTGACTTTTTTTTTTAGGTTGTCTCTCCCATTAGTCTACTTGAAGGTGGTGGCTGGGAGGTGACAAAGACTAACATTTAACTTCACTACTCTAAGGCAATTTGAATGTGGAGCATAATCCCAAGGGGGAAAAAAAGATAAATAAAATATCAATGAATAAAGAAGCTAGAATAATTTTAAAACCAGGATAACCAGGATAGGCTTTCTTACTCATGTCTTGAAGCTGCCCTGGTTTTGATACACAGTCAGGGCCTTATCGAGGTATTCACTTTGTGGCTAGAATGTCTCTTTGTCTGCATAATGAATATAAATAAGCCCAACAGATAACATAGTAGGGAGAGAAACAGTCAGAGGAAGACTAAATAATGCTCAGTTATGCAACTGGGATTAGTGGAAAAGAGAGGAGTAGAACTGAGACCTTCAAATTTTAATGGAAAATAAAAATTGTAAAATTTAGATAACTGCTTTTGGGGAATCTTATGATACTGATGAATCAATGTCATAATATTACAGTTCAGAAGGAAAATAATACTTGCCGTTTACAATGTGTGCTCACTGATGTACAGGTAAATAAGGTACAGGTGAAATCTGGAGAAAGAGCCAGCAGCTGCAGCTACCCGTGTTGGAGCGCTTGCCTCCTGCCTACACCGCTGCTCTGTCCTTCTCTCAAATCAAAATGGTGAACTTCTGTGCGGTCTTCAACATCTCCAAAACACACCTCCTGCATTGTCATAGCTCTTTACTACCTGTGAAACCAGGTTTCAGAAATTAAAAAAAGGTGGGTAATGTACTGTGGACAGAATTGTACCTCACGTGTAACTCTGGCTGGCAAGAGTGGGTTTGTTGTCAATGATATCTTCAACAGAACTGAAACTGAAATTAATATAGAGGAAGTAGAAGAAAGCAGCTTCAGCCTGTGCTTCGAGTTCCTAGTGTTTTTATGATGGTGCTGACTTTCTTCTCTGTAGCAGTCCAATGTGACTTGATGCTTGTTTGAAAATACTATCTATCATGGATGTAATTATATGCTTGGCCAATAGAAGTTTGAAACAAATTACAATTCCCAGAATCTGTACTCCTTTCCTTTGTATAACGGTATCAAGCCATGTTCAGGAAACAGAAGAGATTTAAGAGTGGGGGGACTGTCATGGGGAATGTATGTATATATTGCTGCAGGCAGCAGTATAAATTAGGTGTACCTGAATTAAAATTAAACAAGATGGGTTGGTACCAAAAGCAGTCTAGTTGTAGCTGTTTGGTGCTCAATGAAAGACTAATTTACTTTTCAATGTAGTCATATACTTTGTCTTATTTTATGCGTTACATAAAATAAGCCAGGCAGATTCTCCTTACTGAGCCTGTCTGTCCAAACGCTAATTGCTGATGGATGGTTATAGAATTTGCTAATAATGATATATTCCTTAAAACAAGATATTGTGAACTTACTTGATGCTTTCACAGAATTTTATTTATGGTAATTCAAGGATGTAGTTTAGAAAGCTTCCAAGTTGAAGACAAAATTCCTTTCATGATTGAATTGAGTATCTAGGATCCTGCGTGCAACTAAATAAATGTGTGTTCTCCATATACCAGAGGATGTGGGCGCAGGCTTCTGGTAAGCTTTTTTCAGAATGCAACATTTGAAGAATCAGAGATTTTTCTCTTGCGGTTGGAGGGGATGGCTGGTTCATCTTTATGTCATTCTGTAGAGGCAGCTGTATGTTGTTTTATGTCTTTTACAGATGGTGGCCTTTTCTTCTTTTTCCTGTGGTGGTTTAAAGCATGTTTACACAGCAAGTACAGTGACTCTTCCTGTGCTAACCTACGACTGAAGGTGCTGGGAAGTTTGATGCAGAGATGTTAAGCTAACAAAATTATTCCATCCCATTCAGAAGCTCTCTGGACTTCCAGTCTTTTAAGTACCTTACAGGATGATAAGACCTAGGGGTTTTTTTGTGCTGCTGTGTGCCACAGACTTTGATTTTTTGTTTCTGTTTTGCTAAATTGTGGGCAGATGTAGAAGGACAGTAGAATCCTGCTGTTAGTGAGATGCAAATTAACGCCTCCCCCCAGTGCAATGAATTCTCCTTAGCCAAGCTAAAAGTTTGGGGTTTGGTGGTTTTTTTTTTTCTCTCTGTGGATATCTTAAGAAAATGTATTCCTTATTGTGTTCTTTAAGTAGTTTTCAGAGTCATTATATAATGTGGAGGATTTTGTGTTTGAATCTGCACAAGGTATTTTTGCCGTTATGTGGGGTTATCTTGCTGCTGTATCAAACTTCTTTCTGGTACTGCAAATTAAGAAATTAGTACACAAGAAGCATGTAACAGCATATGAGAATTTGATGTGATTTAGGACTATTTGCACTTGAGTGCAAAGCTGTACAAAGCTATTTCAGTTTATATTCTTACAGAAGCCCCCTGAATTTTTGCGGTAGGTGATGGTGTTTCTAGTTGTGAAGCAGCTTACAGGATTGAGCTCTGAGAAGTATTTCAGATATTATGAGCTGCTCTTTTCTCTCCCAGGTCTTTTCAAAAGCTTTCAGAAATGCTACTTGGAGCACTGAAAAAGAAAACTAACATAGTTTCCCACAGTATAGAGTAACAAAAGTGAATCCATTGCATATAATATGCCATGGTGATGTATTTAAAAGAAATAAAACGAACTACCCAATTTAGGCCCTGACACAAAGACAGACTTTGTCCCTCACATGCTCCCCATGTTGTGGCCTTGAGCCCTGGCTGCATGGCAGAGTTTCTGCCCCATCTGGGAAACAGCAGATGCTTCGCAGCAACTCATCCCATTTTCCAGAAAGCCCTTCTTCCACCTCTGCAGAAGAAAATGGTCCTCTCTTCCCTGTGCTACCGATGGCAGCAGACTGGGAGGAACTTTCCTGTTTCGCATACGAAATCATCTTTTTTTTCAGACTGCCTGTGTGCGTATATGCATGCCTTCAGTTAAAAACATTGCCTGCAAACGTATATTGTTCGTCTTTTGCCTTGAATTCAAATTGCAGTGTGGATTGATATTGCAAACTGATATATGTTGTGCAGTTTGTGCAAGAGGAAAAAGTGAACAACACCTAGAAGGCACTGTCTAAGGCCAGATGTTTTTATTTCTCTGTTATGTTTTAGTTTGCTCCAAATGATGGGTTTCTCTGTGGCTGAAACACTCATGCCTTCTAGTTTGCACAGTCAATTTAAACATTTGCTGAATCATGGCATCCAAATAAAAAATTGCAAATGTCAAGTACGTATTTAGTGATACTTAAGTCTGCACATATGAATTAAACAGTTAAATTTAAGGAAAATATTTTGCTGCGGTGTTACCTAACTGTATTTCTAGGGATTGCATTGCCTAAAGCTCTAAAACCTGAAAAAAAAATCATCAGGCTTCAGAAGTTCAGTGTTGTTGAGCTCACCTATTTTCAGCGGCATTTGTTGTGAAACTTAACTGGGGACCTGTGAAGGCCTAAAACTCATACTTCAGCCATCTCCACTGTTTTAAACACTTTTCAGATTTCCTGTTCCTGGCAGGGTCCATGTCCCTGGTTTACTGTATCTGGTAGCAATGCAGCAGAAACTTGGGAGGCAGTTTGGGTTGCACGAGCGCTGAAGGATTTCTCTCCTGCTCGTGCTTCAGGTCAGTGAGAAGTACCGTCTCCCCTGGCCCCACCTCAGGTTTTCAGGCACTGTTCATGAACTTGCAGTTTGAACATTAGAAACGCTGTTCTAAATAATACTATTCTACTTTGTGTAAAATAAGTAAATCTTAGGCTTATCTGAATAGCTACAGTTCAGCAACTTCTCTTCTATTTCCGCATGGTGCCTTCTAAATTTTTTTAGTTACTTATCACCCTGATGACTTYGCTATGGTTAGTCCAGTTACCTTGGAAACCAGTTTACCCGCACATCTAATCTCTGAACTGATGAAATAATATGTACGGCCTGCAAATCAATTTGAAGAAAGCTTTCTCGTGTCTTAATTGAAGAATGTTAATCTCTTTGTTGCAGAAGTATCAGAATTTCAGAGGGTTTTTTAGGTTCAATTAAAATGTTTTGCTCATTTTTCATTTTAGTCCTCAAAAACGCGACAGAGAGGATTAACCTTATCATATATTTTGAAAAAGATGTAAATATCTCTTACGACCCACTGCTTGCAAATATGAAAATTAAAAAATACAGAGAGACACAAAGCTGTTTGCTAATGGCTGAGGCTACATTATGCAGCTGTTGAATCAGTGTAGCAGCAGAATTTAACTGCATAATGGTAGTTCAGAAATGTCTCGTATAGTTATGGCATAGCTCTTGCACAATGTCGCAAAGTGGAGTTGAACACGTAAAGCTCCTGCCCCGGTGCTGGTGAGGAGGGCGGGCTGTGCCTCTGCTTTGTTATCCACATCAGTCCAGGCTTCCTTGGAATGCACTATCCTGAAAGCAGTATTTTTCTTGTCTTCAATGAGATAGGAAAAAAAGGAACAAAAAGAGGCTACTTTTTTTTCCCTTTAGCTTTTCCTTTAGTTTTCACTGTGTACTTGCTGGTCTTGTGTTCATCTCCACGCTATTACAATTTTATTTTTTAACTTACATAACAAATGAACACTCCAAGTTGTCTCCAGTTTTGTGGGCACAACATAGAAACACTGATTTTTCTCATTATCTTCTGGCAGTTTATTCCAATGATATCAAGATTTATTAAATTTTTTTTTTTTTTTTTAGGTTTTATCTGGAACGTGGAAGTTGAATAATGTTATTCTGAAAATCAGAATAATACTTTATTTTCAATGTAAACTTATTTATCTGTTACTTCTGGGGACCTTTCCTGAAAATTAAACTATTGATAAGAGAAAGCTCTGTCTCCCACCAGACTTCATTGTGGTGTCAGGCTTTCTAAGCAGAACTATCTATGCTTTTGTCTTCCACTGTATTTGAGATGATGCTTTTTGACAGTTTATATAGCGAAATCATACATTGTGTGACACAAATGATTTTTTTAAAAGTAATTCGTCAATTTTAAGCGTATGCTCAATTGTGGTAAAAAATATTTTATTTGCAGTGGAACAATAAATAGTTGATCTACTGTTTTCTCATTCATGTTTTTTTCAGTATGGTCATCTGCTTCTCCCTCTTTTTGACACATTCAGGTCATTGAAGCATTTCCTGAGGGTGATCAGGGCTTTCATATATTGTTAGATATGTTTATTCCAGAATTCAGGTAACAAAGTTTCATCCTGATAATTTATGTAGAGTCAAAGAGTTTCTAGAATTTTGAATAGGATTTTTTTTTTTTCCCAAAAGCTTTATCAAGTTTACAAACTGCTTAATTGGGAGGAAAAACATTAGAGAGCAGGATTTATATACTTAGCTGGAAAGAAATGCAGTTTTTCTTGTTTGATTAGTCTACTTATGGTTACCCGCTAAGATTCTAATAATTAGAGACCAAAGATTGGGGGATAGGATTTAAGAGGGAATTTTGTTAGAGTTCATAGAAAATCTCTTGAAAAATTAAGATGTTGATGGAAAGTGTGTATAGAATCTATTGTGATGAATCACTTCTTATTTTTCCCCATTCCTCTGGGAGAAAATAAGTGTGTGAATTGCATGACTTGTACTTCTTTGTTACTTGGAAAAAAACCAGGATGCCTGAAATCAGGAGAAAACATGCTACAGACTGAAATGATAGATTCTCAGTTGGTGCAAATTTACACTAAAGCAGATTTAACTATGTTGATTTTTATCTAGTAAAGTTCTGATTACAGATGTGATATTTTCCAATGTTTTAAAAACATTTAAAATAAACAAAGAAGGTCGTCAGGAGTAGTTAGCATAGATTCACCAAGGGGAAGTCATGCTTGACCAACCTGATACCACCTACAAAGACATGACTGGCCTGGTAGATGAGGGGAGAACAATGTATCTTGTCTATCTTGATTTCCTTAAGGCTTTCAGCACTGTCTCCAATAACATCTTCACAGAGAAGCTGATGAAGTGTGGGCTGGATGAGCAGAGAGTGAGGTGGGCTGAAAACTGGCTGAATGGCTGAGCTCAGAGGCACAAAGTCTAATTGGAGGACAGTAACTAACTAGCGGTGTACCCCAGGGGTCAATACTGGGCACAGTCCTGTTCAACACCTTCATTAACAGTCTGGATGATGGGGCAGAGTGTACCCTCAGCAAGTTTGCTGATGACACAAATCTGGGAGGAGTGACTGATGTGCCAGAGGGTCATGCTGCCATCCAGAGGGACCTCCACAGGAGAAATGGGTGGACGGGAACCTCGTGAAGCTCAACAAGGAGAAGTGCAAAGTCCTGCACCCAGGGAGGAACAACCCCATGCACCGGTATATGCTGGGGGCTGCCTGACTGGAAAGCAGCTTTGCAGAAGAGGACCTGGGGGTCCTGGAGAACACCAAGTTGAACATGAGCCAGCAATGTGCCATTTGTCTGTACATAATGAAAAACTGTTCTACTGTGAGGGTCACTGAGCACTGGTACAGGTTGCCCAGAGAGATTGTGAAGTCTCTGTCCTCGGAGATATTCAAAAGCCGTCTGGATGTGGTCCCGGGCAGCTGGCTCTAGGTGGCCCTGCTTGAGCAGGGGGGTTGGACCAGATGACCTCCAGAGGTCCCTACCAATATCAACCATTCTGTGAATCTGTGAAGCTTTTTTGCAGCATTTCTGTAACTTCAGTCTAAATAGATAACAGCGGGTTTTTTCCTGCTAGTGCTGTAGAATTGTAAGTTAGGTAGCAAATTGGTCAAACAGATCATGTCAGTGAGTAGGTTGAAAGGCACAGCAGTTGGGCTAGTGAGAAATTACTGGATAGACATTCTCAAGAGTTGAAGAATGTTTTTGTTAGTGATGCTGATCAAAAAAGCAACTGTGGAGGTAGTTGATTGTGTAAAATTTGGAGATGTAAACAATATAGACAAAGAAGAACCAGTTGACCTTGAAGATTGGTGTAACAGTCGTGAGATTACAGTCAGTCAGAAGGGCAATTAAGTCATGCATTTTTGGGTTTATGACTGATACCTCCTGGAAATTCAGGAGAAAGGAGGAAATACCTGGATTCGCTGTTGATCATAGGACTAGTACGATTAGTCTATTGAGGCTATGTAGCCAGGTACAAAGCGAGTGTGTATTTAGAGAGATACAGTGAGTTTTTTCTAGTACAGGTAATGAAGCGCTGGGAAGACTTACCCTGAGCAACTGTTTACAGTTCCAATGTCTTGCGTTTAAGAAACTTGACTTTGCACTGGAATGAACAGGTGGACAGAGCTGACAGTAATGGGATCCAAGAGAGCCATGAGTGAATTTAGGATGGAAAGTAGAGGACAGTTGTTAATACCAGACCAATGTGCCTTGAATCTTCATATTGGGGTAGAAGGCATAGAAATAGTTTTAAGGCGGACTTCAGTAAATTTATGAAAGAGATTATGAAGTACCCTGCAGGAGCAGGGTTTGGTCTGAGAATTAGAAGGGACCTCCTGGTTTCTGTTCATGTTACAATGTCCTAAATGAAATGTCTTAGCTTCTCCCTATGTGCTGGATCAAGCCAGTGACAGAAGAAATTAATGCTTGCAGAAGCATGCTTTTCCACTTCATTTTGGCAGGTTTATCACACAAGAGCTATGGATTTTTTTTAACATGTTGGAACTGACAAACCTGTCAGCTGTAAAATGCTGCTGATATCAAGTATAGTTCTGTTTGCATAGCGAAGCTCATTCTCTATGAAAAGACCACAGTAGAGCTATCCTGCTTTCTGTCAGAGGAATTAATTAAATTGAACTGAGAAACCTAGAACCCAAGATTTCTGATGTGATTGCACCAGTGGATGCTGCCTTAAAGTACAGGGCTAAATACTTCAGTGGACAGCTAGACACCTTGCCTTCTTTTGCTGCATTCTTCCCCATATGCATTTCTAGGCAAATACATCGTGAGCCAGTTTTCCATCATGAACAGCTGATTCACAGTCTCTCCAGGTCACAGACAAGCCTACAAGAAGGACGTTGAGGTGCTGGAGCGTGTCCAGAGGAGGGCAACGAAGCTGGTGAAGGGTCTGGAGAGCAAGTCTTATGGGGAGCGGCTGAGGGAACTGGGACTGTTTAGTCTGGAGAAGAGGAGGCTGAGGGGAGACCTTATCGCGCTCTACAACTACCTGAAAGGAGGTTGCAGCGAGGTGGGTGTTGGTCTCCTCTGCCAAGCAACTAGCGATAGGACGAGAGGAAATGACCTCAAGTTGCACCAGGGGAGGTTTAGATTGGACATTAGGAAAAATTTCTTTACTGAAAGAGTGGTTAAGCATTGGAACAGGCTGCCCAGGGAAGTGGTGGAGTCACCATCCCTGGAAGTATTTAAAAGACGTGTAGATGAGGCGCTTAGGGACATGGTTTAGTGGGCATGGTGGTGTTGGGTTGACGGTTGGACTTGATGATCTTAGAGGTCTTTTCCAACCTTAATGATTCTATGATTCTTCTATGAAGCCTGAATAATGAGAAAAAGAAATCCTGTTAGTAAAGAAGGAAGGAAGTTTTTCTTCTTCATTAATATTTCAGAGTTTTCACATATTTATGAGTAGAGGTGAGTAAAACATCTCTGAAGTTCATCCAGACATAATACCTCCATTTTTGATTGAGATGATTCTAAGCCACCTAGTTTTGTATTCTGGATTGAAGTACAGAAAAAACCCCGCCAGACTGTTAAACAGTCTGTCTGAGTGTTACCTCACTAAGAGTAGATATAGTAGAAAAGTAAGTAAAAGCTGATGTGAGGTAGTCACCTTAAAGTTTATGGTCAATGACAATCTAGTCAGTATAGTCAGTGTAATTAATATCATCCTAAGGGAGATGTCTGAAACAGATGAATTAGTTTGCAAACGAGCCTGCTTCTTCTCTACATTGACTGTGAAGTTGGCCTTAACTGTTAAAATACTGAAAATTAAAGAAAACTGAACTGCAATGTGACGGGTCACCTGAGGTAGTCTTGACAGTTCATACTATTCTGTAAGCCGAACTTCAGATGCATTAGGGCTCTATTTTTAATAGCATTTGTAACTAAAATAAAATTGCAGATTGTAGAAACATCTTCTTTCTCCAAGGTTATTAAATTCAGTATCTGGATACCTAAGAACTCAAAATTAACATGGACTTTTTCAAATTATGTCATTAACGACTCTGAGCCTTGGTTTTGGGTCTTATATCACAGTTGTGTTGAAAAGATAGTTTATCTTTTCTCATTCTTGGACCCTACCTATTAAATTCCTATGTTCTTGTTGGAAAAGTATCTTTTAGTATATGACCATCTCATTAATTATCTCAGATACACACATGGAAATGGAAGTCATGTTCTGCTGGACTTTTCTAAATACTGATTGCTTGTCAGAGCAATCACAACAGTGGGATTATTACACGTAGTATTTAATGGGGTATTTCTGCACAACTTCAGAACTTTGCGGTAATTGGAACCATTCATTGTTTTTATTTCAGTAAAACAACCAAACTACCAAAGTAGTTGAACAGGTAGTATATAGATGTACATTCTAAAATTTAGAAACAGCATTTGAGAAGACGTAACCAAAAAAAAAAAAATATCTAGTGTTAAATTAGTGTTAATAGTTTGAGAGGAGTTTCCTCTCAAGTATTTCACAAGCCTTTCACTTCTTCAGTCTTCAGTAAGTTAAAATGATTTTAGAGTGGGAGAGTTTTTTCTCTTATTAGTATGCTCTATTATATTACCACGTACTTGCATTTATGTTACTCCTCTTGCAAAGTGCTGTATGTACTGAATTATCATAGAATCATAGAATACCAGGTTGTAAGGGACCTCAAGGATCATCTGGTCCAACCTTTCTTGGCAAAAGCACAGTCTAGACAAGATGGCCCAGCACCCTGTCCAGCTGAGTCTTAAAACTGTCCAATCTTGGGGAATCCACCACTTCCCTGGGGAGATGATTCCAATGGCTGATTGTTCTCATCATGAAAAATCTTCCTCTTCTGTCCAATTGGAATCTCCCCAGGAGTAACTTGTACCTGTTACCCCTCATCTTTTCCATGTGACTCCTTGTAAAAAGGGAGTCTCCATCTTCTTTGTAGCCACCCTTTAAATACTGGAACATGATGATAAGGTCTCCCCTAAGCGTTCTTTTCTCAAGGCTGAACAAACCCAGTTCTCTCAGCCTTTCCTCATATGGCAGGCTTCCCAGTCCTTTGATCATCTTTGTGGCCCTTCTCTGGACCCTCTCCAGCCTGTCCACGTCTTTTTTGTATAGCGGGGACCAAAACTGAACACAGTATTCCAGGCCACAGTGTGGCCTGACAAGCTCTGAGTAGAGTGGGATAATGGCTTCCTTAATTATAGGTGGCTCTGAGGTCAAGCACAGGTTTCCACTCAATATAGGTAGCACAGGCATTGGAAGAAAATGGAAAAATAAGAGATACATGAAAATATAAAGCAGATTCAGTATAAACCCATTTTTTTTGTGCGCTCCAAAAAGGTACAAATTCTGCATATCAAACAGTAAAAGCCATAATACTACCCAAGGTAAAGACTGTTCATGCCAACTAATAATATGATCGATCTAGAGGCAGTCTGGAATGGTCTGTAAATTGCTGGTAGGTTTGTAAAGTGTCCAGATTGTGTTTCTTCAACTATATCTTCTGGTGGATGACAGATTTTTTCTGACAAAGTCCACCTTTGCTTATTGATAGTCTTAATCAGTGGTAGTTTTAAAATGCTGGAGCATTAATTTTAGAAGGGTGAATGATTTTGGAAGCCCATTTTTTGAAGTATGCGAATCTACTTTTAGATGATGACATAAACACAACTATTTACTGTGTATCAAAGAATTCATAGTTTTGCATTGTGAACTGGGCCTAATTATATTTTTTATGAAATGATAAGTTTTTTGGCCAATAGTGTTTCCTTTCTTTGGAAAATGGAAACTACTTCTCCCCCACAAAAAGTAATCTGCAGTTACTTAGTTTTGGTGAAAACAGTGTATAGCTGAAAACAACTGTCCAGGAGACATTGAAACATTCAGTCTTGATTTAAAATATCAGAATGTTGTATTAGTTCCAGTTAAAAATGTTTTGAATAAATTTGGCATTAAATCAGCCTTTTTAGTGTCCCAAGGGAGCTGCAGTTAGATGCTTCACGTTTTCCTCTTCCCTTATGGCTTAGGCTACACAGCTGGACTATATGTATAATAATTCACCGCTGCCAAGTGACTCCTAGTTTGGTTGCGGTGAGTCAGGAAGTGGGAAGACCAAGTGTCATAGGAGATCTTCTGCCAAGGAATATTAAATTGCACTTGATGTTTTTGAATTTGTCATTTGAATTATTATATGTAAGTGAAAATATTTTTAGCTACCTTTTGCACAATCTTCACTGAGGAAATTTTTATATTCATTCTTTTTCCCAGTCCTCAAAATCCAAACACTGTCTAATAGTTAAAAATGTTGTTTGTTGACCTTTGTTACTGTATTAGGGTTAAACTGAACTTACTCTGGACATGCTACTTCGATTTCAGGAATGGCCACTGGGAAGACAAAATGTCTAGCACAAACTTAGATCTCTTTTGGGAGACCTTCTCGGTGGTGCATCCTTACCTGTAGTTTTGAATGTAGCTTCTGAAACTCTCCCCGAGCAGCGTACATCAACATGCCATGTATCAGTGTTCAGTGCCTCCGATGCCTTTTAATTTAAGGAGGTCTTCCTCAGATCATCTTCATGACTCCTGCTCTTCTGTGTTCATCATGCCTATGGATGAAGAGACTTGTGTCTCCCACCATCTAGATGTCTTTCCTCTTCTAGTGCCAATTTTGTAAGATTCAGAAGTTTTTAAAACATTAGTTTGGGTTGGGTTCTTCCTTTATTTTGGCAGGTAGTTTACATTGCACTGACAACATAAAAGGATCAACAGAGCTGGCAGAAATGACCCTGCTCTATAAATTGAGTGTATCATGTTCTTGCTGATGTAACTGTAGTTGCAGCAATTCAAGTATGAACTTTTCATTGCTACAAGTATTTTTTTTTTCAGTCTCTGGGGACAAAAAGAGTCTTTAGCAATGACCCAGCTCTCGAATTCAGGTGCTAGCCTGGGGAGAATCCTCAGTTCGTCTGGTTAATACTGTATGTCTGAGCTGAACATAACCTGGGTTTCTCACACTAATTTTAATTCATTCTTCGTTCAGGCATTTCACAGTAACTTTTCCTAACAAATTATCTCATTAAATTTAGTAAATAAGACCTGTTCCACTTGGCTGCATGCACCATTGGTTGTATTAAATAAGTAATTGGATGCACAAGCCATTTAATAAAAAAAATATTACACACACTCCCAATTCCATAACCCAAACAATCTGACAGTTTCTGTAGCAGCAGTGAAGTGAAAGTAGCTTGAATCACGAGGAAGACACTACATTTGCTATATAGTAGATTCTAATGGCTTTGTCAATGAAGTATTTTGAAGCTGGGAATTCATAAACATCATAATGTCTGCATATGATTTTACCTCTGCAGTTATTTGAAAGGCATGCTCTGCTTTTCAGTGAATGAAAATTCTAGCCTCGACATTTGAATTGTTGTCATTTTGCTCATTTAAGCTTTTGTTTGGATCCTTTTCCTGATGGATTAAGCAAGCAGCTGCTCTTTGATCATAGCATCTGTGCCCCTTATTTTGACTTGAAGTTTCAAAATGTGCAGTTCGTGAAAGGTCTAAGTAAATGGATTTCTTTTGTTTGTCTTGTTCAAAAGAAAGCAGTTTGAAGACTATTAAGGGTATTACTGTGCTACTGTCAAATGCTGTTACCATTTCGGATGTATCATTGTTTTCCCCTATCAGTACATGGATGCAGGGTTCTTGGGAAATGACAAGAAGTATTACTACCTGAGAGAAATCGTTATTTAGTTGCCCATTAATGAAAGGGCTTTGGAGTAATTTTGCTAACTGAAATGCCAGTATAGATTGGTCTGATTGCTAGCTGAGAATGACAGAAAATACAGACGGATTGTGATGATGCCATTCTTTTGATACTGACAGAAGAAACAAGAAGCAAAAGAAAAATAGCAGCCATCTACACACCATCAAGTCCAAAGGGTAGTGAAAATGAAGATTTTGTAGGCCGACTGTTATAGTTATAACCACGTATGCCATTACTTCTTTTCTGTTTTTTTTATTATTCTAGACTTGTGTCCTACATGGATACAGTTTGTGGTTTGGCACATTAAATTGTACCCCAAAAAAGCAGACTCAAGCAAATTTAGTTGCTGATGCTTAAATTACCCAATTCACTAGTGTTTAGAATAAATATTATAGTTCTGCCTACATATTGACATCTAGGGGTTTAGATTTGCAAACTCCTGGGTTTGGCTTTATTTGCTATTATCGCCAAAAGATTGCATAAGATGCTGAATGTTGGAGCCCTCACCCCTTTCCCAGAACTCTCTGTGCCTCTAAGTGCTAACACCACAGGGGTAAAGAAAAATTAATTATTCCTAGTCCATCCAGCAATGACTGAATTCCGCTCATCTTGAAATCAGCATGAAGAGGATGCTGTCAGTGATCTCTTCATCCTTTTTCCCCCCAGGTCTGAAGGAAGCGGCAATTAGAGGTTTTTATTCTTTTTGCATACTTACAAACAATATCGTTAACGGGTTTCAGGCAACCATCCAACAGCTACAGTGGGCAGAACTGGGGAAGACCCAGGGTACCCAAGAGCTTACAGGGACCAAGCTGCCCCTCTGGGGAGAAAGGGGCAAGTAGAAGCAATTCTGGTTTATGCTCTGTGCCTGTAAACCAAATGTTTGTTGCCTTTCTGCTTGTATTCAGAGTTCACCTCGGTGGTCACTCCTGTTCCTTTAAACCCTTTACTAACTGTCCGGCATGTTCTGCTTATGTTGCTTCATAATTCACTACGTGGCATTCATTAAACAGATATTTTCATCGACAAGTAGAAATTCCTTTACATGTTTCTTTCCTTACATCTATTAAGAGACGATCCTGGAAGCATGGCGAGGAGAAGGAGCAGGAAGCGCAGCTAACCATCGACAAAACGGGGCATTTACTTTTACAATGAAGATTCACATTGGCCCTGTCCATTTCTAACCATGATGCCACTTCAAGTCAAATCAAGCCTGCATTTATTGACTTGCCAGAGTTTACTGACGGAAAACATTACTCTTGGCAAATTACAAAACGGCTAGGAGTATCAGATGAAATAACTGACGCTTCACTGCAGTAATATAAATGACCTAAATACCCAGTTCTAGTGGAGTCTTTTGGTGTGTTAAAATAGATCTTTTGTAGAGTACAAATTGCACACAATGTAGAAATGTCACCATAACAAAATATCTAACAATCTTTTAAGGAGCTCTATTAATTGAAAATGTTCTCAGATAAACGTAAAGCCATTGTAATTATTATTTTGTTGATGGTTAGTAGCTTATCATCTGTGTGACCCCTTTGGAAGAATGTTATCTTTCATCTTTTCAGCATGCTGGCACATCCCCAAGGCTATGAAAAATCGAGAGTCTGGGGATGCAGGAATTAAATGCGTTTCCAAATGCTGCTTTTTTCCCCTACGTTTTCTTTTGAGCTAATTTATCTTTCTTTTTTTTTAATTCCAAGACCTTATTTGTTTTACATGGTTTCTAAAATTGGATAGCTCCTCCTAATTATAAGTGATTCAGTTTTAACATTTTTCTTTTGCAAAAGCACTGCTGTGGCTTGCTGAGATGTTGAGCACCCACCTCACTTGCTAATTTCCACGGGAGCTGGAAACGTTCAGCTTTCATGGAAATAGCACTCAAGATGTCTCAAGCGGAGGACTTAAAAGCTGTTGCTCCAAAAATGGCAGGCTGCTTTTGAAAATACAGTCCTATATTTGAAGTGGGTTTATTCTGCATTAATTTTCTCCATTTTAGTTTGATTCTAAATCAGCTTCACTGAGAGAATTGGGGTTGGGATGGGCGGTGGCTTCCAGGCATGGATGCACCAAGAGGGACGTGGAGGACAGGGGGAAGATGAAAGCCCAGGGCCAGCACCAGGGGCTATAACTTTGCTTCAGTGTCTCCCATCATGACTTGTGTGCCCTTGCAGTACTCTGCGGCTGTGTCTGCTCAGACTGATTCAGCGCAGAGGGATTTTAACATGGGTTTTACATCCAGCAGAGATGAGTACAAAGAACCTCCGTTTAAGATCCCATATTTTAATATGGTGGTGCGTAGAGGTGAGAGAGGTTCAAATTCGAGGCAGCCCCGGATTTCTTGGTGAATTGTACCGATCGGAGGCCCTGTGTCTATTAGGACCATTTGAACCACATAAGTGTGCACTAGAGCAATTACAGGGATGAGCTCCTTGGGCAGATTGACTCTGTCAGTGCAAAGCAGTGTTGATTGAGCACCGCAATACGGTAACATGCAAGGGAATGGCACTGCTTTAAAATCCTGCGTGGTGTTGCTGTAGTGTGCCTATGTGAGATGATCTTTTAAGGTAGTTTCTCTAGTTATCAAAAGGAGAGTTTCAGTAATGGAGACGGGGCTCCACCTTTCTCTAAGGAAGGTAGGTAAGCAGCCAATGTCCAGGTTGTTCTGCTTTTACTTACTACGTTTTCAGTAATTAATTGTACAGAAGAGCTACTGAGCAAGAGCGTATGTCTGCAAATGTTGTTACTTTGGTGCTTAAATAATACATTTAGATGTCGCTTGAAATAAAACAAATTTTAAGTGCTGAAAAGAGAAGGAACAAAAGAAGAGTACTGAATGTAGAACTGAGAAACGTGAGGTTAGGGATCAAGTTGATGCCAGGGCAGTCGGTCCAACGTACTACCCTTCCTTCCTGCTTGAAGGTGCAGTGGAGAGGAGGTAATACGACTAGTACAGCATCACCACTGTTTTTCCCTCAGAGCATTTCTGAGTCATAAACTGAAGTGCTAAACATCTGTCAACTTTGAAATAATGGGACAAGAATTTTTGCCAAAAAGATTTCACATGGATATTCTTTTTTCAGTCTTACTTCAAATTTCAGTTTTTTTCATTCAAGTTTTCTATTTTATTTCTAGGATTAATGTATACCTTTTAACTCACATTTGTAACTTCTCTGGATGCTTGTTTAGCCATACATCTTATGGAAATTCCTATATCTCATTACTTGTATGGAGTCATATGTGTGGCACTCTAAAGGGATTTTTAATTCGCGTTTCCTCTTGCTCTGCTCAGCCAACCATAATACCATGGAGAAATGTTCTGTCTTGAGGGCAGGAATAAAATTTATGGAAATAAAACTGATATCTGAGATCTGTTCTTGAAGGTCGTCTCTGCTTACATCTGCCCTCTGTTTACCGCAGTGACGGGGATGTGTATGCATACAAAGGAGGGTGAAACTCCATGATTGCATCCTTTCCTGGCAAATACTGTTTAACAGCCTGTGTCTGACCATTTTAAAGGCCTGCTGAGCTGCATTACTGAAACTACAGGTCACAACTAACAATTATGCAAGTTAATTACTCTTTCCTCAATTGTGAAAGGCTTATATAAGGGTTTCTTTTAAAAACATGTATAATTGCCTTGAAGAAAAAACTGCTATTCCTTGCAGGAGAACACACTGTATAATAGAAGTCAAAGCAAGAATCTACCCTGAAGCTTGCTCTCACAGAGGTGGTTTAGCCCAGATCCCCTAAAAATAAAGTCCTGAGGGGCAGGTTTGTGCGTACTTTGAACTGAGCTGCATGACTAGCAACTTGTGCGTTTTGAAACATGTACATTTTATTTCAGGGACCTACGGTATTTGATGTTAAAAAAAAAAAAAAAAGAGTTTTTAGATATCTTTAAGCACTAATCTTCAACCAAAATAGTATTACGTTTGTAGAGCAGTTGGGAATATTCAGAATCCAGAGTAACTGGGAAAATTCAAAACATGGCTGCTGTGAAATACCTATTTTAATATAGCACAAATAGTTTAACATACAGTTGTTTCCGGGTTCAGTTTTGGAAATGTAAAGTGGTTAAAAAAACCCACTGAATTCAGTACAAAAGCAGTAATTACATTCCCTCCGGAGCCAAGCTGGTGTGTAACACAGCTCCTTTTGACTTCTACTATCTGTGGGTTTTAATGTAGGCGGAAAACTTGCCACAAAATGATAATCGTATAGTACTCAACATTTCTAAAAAATGTTTTTTTTCCCACCAGATTTGCAGCCTACACAGTGAAGTTATGTACTTGTATCATGAGAAAATGTAATTTAGGAAAGCAGGAATTCACTGAATATAAAGTCTGAAATGACAGAGGGGAATACAGTTTCAGTATTAGGCTTTTATAAAAGGAAAAATGTTAGTAATCTCTTATTCATGCAGTTATGTCTTGAATATTTACAAATTCATATAAACCAGAATGTACTATGTGGATGTATTTTTCAGTACAAAGCAGTAGGTACCAAACTTGTAAGATGAAGCAGAATAGAAGTAAAAGCTTTTCTGATCTACACAGGGAAAAGTCCTTTTTATGACCACTGGTAATAAATGGGATCTGAAATAGGCAGCAGTACAAAATTGGCAAAATAACACTGGCATGAAGGAAGGTGTTTTCACTCCCCTCCCTTTAGCTGTAAGGACTGCAGTGCTAAAGATATTTTTAAAATCTAAACCAAAAGAGAAGAATACAATTTAGAAAAAGCCATGTGTATTTAAATGTAAGGTCTTAAAATAGAACAGCATTTTGAGGGAGGTTTTTTTAAACAAACAGCATTCTTTTAGAAAGTGTCTTTTTAAGACTTCTTATTTTGGAGTATTCAGCTGGTTTTAGTTTGCTTTTGCATGTGTTTTAGCTCAGATTCTCTGTTCTTCACTGTATACGTCAAAAACTAATTGTTTTATTAAACTTCAGACTGGCTATTCTGTTGATAGGGAGATGCAGATACCCTTAAGGTTGTGCAACATAAATACATTTACTGTGGCCATTATAAACATTTTATTAGGTATTATAGATGAGGAGTCTATGGTTATAGAACTTGCATGCTTCTATAGACCTAGTTTAATGGTACCTTTGTCTCATTAGGCCAGCATGCTCGCAAGCTGTCTCCATAGAATAATAAGCAATTCTTGGATTAGGAGTATACGTAAATAAAATAATGGCTCTGAAATGTTGTATTGTGATTTGGTTGTTTCAAGGAATTGAAAACAACTGCTCTGTTACAGAGACTTTGAGGAGTGGAGTGTGTAACTGCAGCTTTCTGCTGTTTCAGCCTTGTCTCAAGGGTAAAATGGAGCAAAAGTTCATTAAATTAACGATTGCTATAAGAACCTGAAGTTTAATTCACATCTTGCTGGAGGAAATGCTGTAAGAAGCAACTAGATAGCCTCAGGTTGCGTGTGCCTATAACTGTTATTTAGTATCTATTATATACCATGTGAAACGCCTGCTCTCATAGCTCCAAAGTGCAGTGAAAGCAGCAATTTTTTCCAGTCACAGGACAGATACCTTGGATTTATGTTAGTAGAAAGTGGGTGCATCTTCCACTACTGCCAGTAGTATATTCTGGTCAAGTTGCACGAGTTCAACTCCCAGATATTGCTAGAAAGAGCAGAATAGAAGTAAACTTTTACAATATTCTTGAGTTTGTCTTGAGAACTTAATTTAAAATGTGTCGTTAAGACTCCTGTTAACATACCCGTTTGGATATCTTCGGGTTTATTTGCAATTCAGAGCCATTCTAATAGAATGAGTTTATTTGACAGTAAGGTTTCTGTTTTATTGGGGGTGTTTTGTTCTTTCTGGACATCTTGCTAATTCCTTGGAACAATTTTTTAAATATTATCTTAGATGACTGAATGCTTTTTGCTTCATATTTGAACTGCCACGTATGCCTAACAGCTTTTTCAGTTCTTTGATTTTATTTGGGACTGCGTTGTTATCAGAATCTTGATAAAAGTTGCATGCAAGAGCTGTAAGGCCGTGTTTTCTGTCTTGAACCCCCCTTAGAATTGAGCTAAAATACAAATTTTAGACAGGTTGGTGACAACGCTTGATCTTAACAGTGCAGCTGTCATTTGCCAGAAATGATAGTAGACAAGCTACTTGCACTTGCTCTTTTGTCTCCTAGAGATGTTAAAGCAAGCAGACCTCCAAGAGACAACTTCCTGGAAAACATGGAAAGAGTAACTAAGAAAAGGAGAAGTATATTCAGTATTTCCAGCTCCAAACTTACTACCTCTTTCTTACAGCTTAGTGGGAGGAAGTAACTGGAGGTGCTAAAACCAGCTCAGCTTCCTAAACTGCAATAGATCAGGACCTTCAAAGAGAACTGGCTGTTTGTCAAGTACTGTAATTTATCCCCTTGTAAAGTCATACTTCTTTCTGAATTGTTGATATCTGATCACACGATTGCATAGTTGCCAGTTTGAATGCAAAGGAAACAGTGAGAAATACACAGCCCTGGGAGAAAGAGAACGGCATCCTCTTAGCAGCAACCTGCAAGTTTCAGCAGATCTTCATCAAGCTTGWCTGGAAGCATCACCCAAGCTTCAGCTTCATTCCTCTGCAGAAGGAATTTGGGGAGGTTGTTGCATTTTGTTTGTTTGTTGAATGTGTCTTAAGTTCTGAAGAAAGATTATTTCTCTAACAGGGAAGATCATTTTGGAGAGATGAAGAATTTGCTATCGGAAGTTCCTCATGGAGTTTGTTGAAAAAAATAGCAAAAACACAACAAAGTTTTATTACCTTTTTTTTTTCCTTCAAAACTGCCTTCTACTAGCTGTAGAGATATTATTATGTATTCTTTTAAAAGAAAGCAGGTAGCTCTAAATCAAACTTTCAATTAAAAAAACAGGCATTTGCAAACAACGACCAGAAAATTTTGGCTAGCTCAGTGTCACTGTGGCTTTTGGGAGACGAAAGAAAGAAGACAAGTGCTATGTAGAATGCAAAACTAATCTCAAAGAGTAGAGTGCAGCTATTCATCATTTTTAAGGTTTTACAGCTGTTTTTTTAAGTGATAATTCAGATAAATTAAATGAGGTCTGCAGTGTTCTTCAACCATTTGGGAAACGTGTCCTTTTCTTTTAGAATATTTCTTCTTCCAATAATTGAAAAAGTAAAAATAGATCTGGCTACCTATTTTTGTCCAAAGTTGCTCTTTTATTTCAAAATGAAAGGTTGACATCTTCTGCTCTTTCTCTTTGAAAATTTTGGATGAGTTCTTCAAAATGTGTATCAAAAGGAGGAAAAATTTCTTTAAACTTTTAAATTTCTTTAGAAGTATATCCAGCCTATTTTAGAATACTAGAGTGACTCTTGATATGAATCAGATGTATTTCCCTGGCTTTTACTATTTGTCTGGTTCTTAATAGCTTCTGGTAGACACTGTAATGATGTACTATTATCTTGATCTTGATATCTTAATTGTTTTAAAACAAAGAAAAATACTTTAAATGCTGTGGATGGCACAGCGGGAAGCGGAAGAAACTCCTTCACTGACGTTTTTGCCAATAAGGACTAACATGGTACCAGTTTTTCCACATACTCTATTGAAAAGTATGTAATGCTCTTCTAAACCTTCTGCTGACAAAGAAAACCTTCAGGGAGGTCTTCCATGTTGTGAGGCAGCATTGGGCCCCCTCAGCACCCATGGGTGTGCCGAGGACCGAGGGGAGGTTGATCAGCAGCATGCTCCTGGCCAGCCCGGCGAGCGGTGCCTGGGTCGGTCAGCATCTGAGAACCGTGGCAGTGCTACCCAGTGAGGCGGGTGGCTGTGTTCAGGTGGTGAGGTGCTGGGATCAAGCAAGTGTACATGTGAAATACTCTCTCTGAGAAGACTTTAGATTTGTTCCATTCCCTGATATATTTTATTTGAAGACAGAGAAATGAACACAAAGAGCCTGTATTAGAGAAACTAGTGTCAAAGGGAAGTAATAATGCAGTCCTTGAAAAGAGAGGTAAGAGGACTTTGTTGCTGGACAACTTCCAGGAATTTTGGAGAATAGTAAATTTCAAGAAATAATTATTATGTGTTTAGAAAAAAAAAGCTAAATAACTCTTTGAGGCCATTTGAAAGAATATTGTGTGACACAGTAGATTTTGCTCTTTAATGTTGGAAGACCTTCATTAGAACGCTAAGAGTTGCATTGAGAAGTTAAGCATAGGAAGTATGTACATGCTCGTGCACACACATAGTTGTACGTTATACATAAATACCTGGAAGGCACTGTAGAATAAGTGTATATACATAAATTTATTGAAGCATTAGGTGAATTTAAATAAGAGGACAATTTGTGATGGCATCCTTTGGGCAAATATATCTGCTATTAGAGAACTATATGCAGCTTATGCTTTAAAACAGGTGGAAAAAATGGTAACAGGACCTTTCCAGAATCTCTGTATAGCTCTTACAGAATTCTCTGCATTTAACTCAAGCTTGAATATTGACTGCTTTTTATGGTATTCAGCCATGATGAATACCATATAAAAAGCTCCTGACCATTCTATCTTTAATGACTTTGCATGCGAGTGCATGGAGGGAAAATGTCTTTGGGCAAGCCCAATAGCTATTAATACTTAAATAATGTGATCTTGCTTAAATTAAATGTGTCCTGTATATTCCACACAAATAATTATATTTACCACAAGGTAATGTTTTTATCACTTTTTTGGGGGAGGGTGAACAGAGAAGGATGTTCCTTTTCCCTCTATTTCTATTAATTTTTATATTGTTTAGTACAGGAGAAAAGCTGATCATATGGAGGAAAATATTTTACATTTTTATTTAAGATATTTGTGTTTTGAAATGTAAATCTCGTGTTTTGCATTGCAAAAAACTTGTCTGTGATTGTCAATGAAGGCAAAAATAGCTGTGTGAAATAATGTGCTTTTTCTCTCGTATTTCTAATTTTAAGCAAATTTGCCTTCTAAAGTATCRGAAGCATATTACTGGTGGTAAGAGGAATGGTGATATTAGTTTAAGAACCGCTTTCATATGATGCTAACTGTGCAAAACTAGCACATGCAGGCCAAACAGGGTTTGGAAATCACTGGACATTGAGAATACGGTCAAACTACTCGTGAGCAAAAACCTTGCTGAAAGGCTCAGATGCTGTTAGAACTTAACCTTGATATTTATGCTGTAGTTCATGTCAGATTTTTCCATTTTCAGCTCTGTCCAGGAGCTATTAATTCAGCTGTGAGAACTTGCTTCAAGCTGCAATTTTTAATACAGTATGTCAAGGTGGAAAACCAACAGAAATTGGTTCATCAGGTTTTGAGTTCCAGGAATGTTAAAAAAGCTGCTGAGATCAGGAAATCTATAAAGGCCTGATTGAAACTCAGTAGAATCAGACATTAAATGGATTTCAGTTCAGACCTGTTACAAATGAACAGATGAAAATTATTTTTAACTAAAAATTAGGTAATATATTTCTTAAGATTTCAGCTAAATCTTTGGAGCAAATGCCACACTACAAGAATCTATTCTAAGGTCAAAGTGCTTGCTCAGCATGTTCTGAGAGGGGGACAAGTAGGAAAGAGTAATTACCTTTAAATTAGTAGCCCAAGAATCCAGGTAAACTCTTCCAGTGTGCTTTGACGATGGTTTGGAAGAGTCTCAGTAGTTTGTTATGGACTCGGCTGAATATGAGCTGTTCTTTCTTGTGATTGCTTCATAATTAAGACTTTGAAGCAGCCTTTTAGCTTGTCCTGAATAAACTTCTGACAGATGTATCTTACAGATATCATACAGACTGGTGAGTCTTGGAGGAGTATATGTGTTGATCAGAACTTTTTTTTTTTCTCCTAAAAAAAAGAAGAATGGTTTGTTTGGACTCATATTCTATGTCTGTGCCTTTCATTCTGAGCAGAAAATTTCTACTTTCTTTAGCTGTGGTTGTAAGCAGCAGTGTACGCTTTATCCTGCCTTGAATTATTGACTGAATAGTTGTATTCCTCCTCTTGCTCTGTGGAGGAAATAGGAGCATGTTCAACAGGCAGTGTCTGTGTCTGCCTAGAAATCCCTCATCTTGGTTGCAACGCCTGCCTGCAGTATAGCCACCTGCAGTCCCATACAGCCCTTTCCCCCTGTTAGTCCCATAGCTCTCCCTTGGTGTTGCATCAGGCTGACTTTCGCCCGTAGGTTTTAGTGTATCTGGTGGAAAACTGGCGTAATATCCTCCCTGTGTTAACTTGAATACAGTTCTCATGCTGCAAGGAAAGCAAGCTCTTGTTCAGCCAGCCTCTGCTTCTGGGCAGTAGAAGAGGTGCCGAGACTGTTGAGTAAGTCCTTCGTTTGAAAGGTTATACGGTAGTTAATAAAATTTATGCTTTGACAGTATTTCCCTTTTTCGGTTTTATTTGTTCAAGAAGATTTAAATGCTGCTCAAAGAGTAGGCTTGAAGCGTGGGAGGTTGCCTGCTTGCCTTCAGGTATCAGAAAGCGGGCTCGTCTGCCTGCTGGGCTGGGGCTGCCTGACAGCCTCCTCTGGGGCGTGGGCTTCCATTTCTGCTCCTAATGAGGTTTCTCTTCTCAACTGTGGGGTGCAGATGCTACAGCCATTGTTTAAATAGGAAAGCTGGCTTCCTAATCTGAAATTATGTGGTAGGAACACTCTTCCCCTGTAATGTCATATAAGGAGAACAGGAAAATGTAGGGCAAAAGAGAAGAGGCACGAGGACTTCAAGGGGGATGACCGGTGGAGGACTGCAGCGTCAATACAAGTAATGCAGATGAACTGCCTGCATTGAATGAGGGAAGACGGTAGTAGAAGAGAAGCAAAGCGGTTTTCACGAGGGTCCCTCTCTCTGGGGTTCCATCACACTAACATCCCAAAATGTCTCAGGAATCTTAGGTGCAACTTGAACTGTCAAAAATAGTCAGTTGTAACACTGGTTCACAATTGGGATTTTTGAAAGACCAGCTGAGTTGAATACTGAGTTGTTTTTAAACATCATGGTTAAACAGCCAAGGAGATTAATACCTTCCAAAGGGATTGATATTTTGACTAAAGGTGAGGGGGATAACCTGTGCGTGAACTCAGTAATTTCGCTCAATGCTGCGGTGTTTTGTCTTGATTTAGATTTTGGATGGTGTTGATTGTATCAAGTCACATAAGTCAATTTAACATTGTTCCTCTAAATCCTGTTTACACAAGGGTTTGGATAAAACCTTCATCATCTCCATATTATCATTGTCACTATTTTTTAGTAATCAGGCACTGTGTTGACTTGTGAATGTAGTCCCTGTCGCAGCATGGCCTCTAAGGTTTAGTCTGTCTATAAAAAGCATTTTCCCTGGTTCTCCAAGTGTGCTGTAGCCCACACCACTACAGTCTCTGAAGTAGGTAACGCAACTGATAGAGCGTTGTGTAAGACTTCGGTAAGTATTCCAGAAATAGCAATTCTTTTAATGGAGATGGGTCTTCCCAGCGGGAGCCCGGAGTTCCAGAGGCACTGCTTGGGTTGCTCTTGCGGATGCCGTGCAGCTGGCATGGTGAGAAGGAGCTTCTCCTTTCTCTCCCTCCACTCTGGCAGTCATTTCAGTCCACCTTTGCTGGGCTTCATCTGCCTGCCGTTACCTCCCAGCACGGACCTGAGCCACAGGACTAATCTGGATAAAAAGTAACCTTGCAAAAAAAGGAGTTAGTTATTACAGACACTTAGAGATCAGTTTACCTGGCACGAAGAAGCAAATTCCTGATCTCTTAGGCTTTTGGATGGTTCTTAACATCCAGAGCACAACTGCAGAAATCAGGTGGTGGTTCTGCTCTATCTGCCGGAAACACACAGGATCAGATGCTGCAGATATTAAAATCACAGTCCCTTTTCAGGAAATCTGACTCGGTATCTTTCCAGGCCACCAAATGCTATTTAAAGCACAAGCAGACAGGAAAGAAAAAAATCAAAATACTACAGAAATGAAGGAAAATATCCTGAGTTAAAAGCAAAGTTAGCAAACTTCATGAAAGTAAAACAGCGATTTTGAAACCTGTGCTAGAATTCATTCCCTGAAGACGTTTCTGTGGATTTCTTTCTGTAGATGGTTTCTTCCTAGTAAGACACTTGTGCAGCTTTATATTTTTGTATTAAGTCCCACAAAGGTAGAAGATATGTTAGTATAACCGAAGATGTTAAGGTAATTCCTCTGTAGAATTTCCTTCTGTCTAACCAAGCCCCTTCAGCCTCAGAAGATGGATGTGGCTTTAACTGTTTTCTTTATAGCCTTTCCATAAGACCTATGGATTTCACAAAACTATTAGGGAAGAGGAATGTTGAGTCTATCTATTTATCTGTTTTCTATACGGAGAGTCCTGTTTTGTTTTGCTTTTCTGCAATAACTCCCACTTTTCAAAAACATCAGAGCAGAAGCCAAATACAGGATGTACAGGAAGCATAAGAAAATAGTTTCTTTTTGCTAGAGATGTGATGGCCTTTAGTAAATTGTCACAATAAGTTTTCCCACTTGCTTTTGCAGTGAAGTTTGACTAATCAGTAAGACATTTAAACTTCAGAACATGCAGTTTCAGTGTATTGTATGGCAATTAGCTTGTAAAAAATGCCTTTCAAGAACACCAGCAGAGGTCATGGCACATTCCTTTTCTGTGTGTGTTAAGGAAGAACAATCAAATATGTGTGAAATTAATTTAATCTTTCTAAATTAGGAATAAAGAACCCTGTCTGCTTGCGAAAATACAGAGCTCGTGTGCATAGCCAAAGCCAGATATATAAGATCTTGAAGGTACATTGTATGGGAAGTAAACTCCCCAAAATGGTTAAATCTATTTTGTGCTGGAAATTGATTTTCTAAATTAGCTTTCAAGTGTGCTGTTGACATAATGAGAGGTGTGAGATTTGCCTGCACTGAAGTACACACAGCTCAGAATTATAATTAATTTAGGAATGGACTTAAGCAGCATCCAAAACTTGTATGTTAATTAAAACATTTGAAAAATAAAGGCCGTTTTGGTGGCTGTTTTTGTAGTTTCACTTCCGAGTATCTACAGTGGTAATGTGATTGCTATAATCTAGTGACAGCTGTCACAAAGAATTAATTGTTATTTGTCTTTATTCAGTATTTACAGTGTGTAAGTTGCTTGTTAGTACAATTACTCCTGTTTATAGATTCCACTTGCCTTCCTGCCAAAGGTTTAGTGGCATATTTTGTTTTGGCAATAATATCTCAGTCTTTCACTTTCGGCATCTAAGTTTATACCTGATGGCTTGGTTGTCTTACCGTCTCCTAAATACAAGTATAGTTTATTGTTAAAGATTTCAAGGTGTCTTTGCTGCTTTGCTTCCTTCTGTTGTGCGTTATACTTCCTTGTGCTTTTTTTATCTACCTTAAAAGACCGGTTACATCCCTTATCCTTCTCTGGCATGTATTTCTGGTTTTGTGATTTTTTTAATGGCTAACAATAGAAGGAAAGAAAATGTGGGGCGTGTAGCCTCAGCCAGCTGACCCTTCGGCAGTTTTGCAGCAGTTACAGTAATACAAACGTGGGCTGCTTCCAGACATTTTAACATGTCTGTCAGCCTGGTTAGTGGGATGTTTGCTGCGTGACTATGCTGGCTTTAAACAACAAAGATTTTGGAAGAAGGGTAGTAGGGAAACGGTGACTAGAGCTAGGGCATTTTTCAGCTACTTGAGGTTTATTATGTTCATGAGAGTCATCAGACTTTGATAAGCTGGAGCGCTCTGCTGAGATCCTGAACTGCTGATGGAAAATTAGAGCCAGTAAAGCAACTTTGACGGGACAAAAATAGCCCTTTTCCTAAGTTAAGATATCACTGATTGTGGAAAGCCCTTCATGGTGGTATCATTGGCTTGCTGGAGTGGACAGGGTGGTCAGGGTTATCACCTTGATATGGGCTTTTGGTAAGACAGGCACCTGCAAAATATTTTTCTTTCAACCTTATGCTGTGTTGCTGCTGCTAAGATTGAACAACACATTTATGCAGACGTTTGATTTAAAACCAGTTGTTACCCATTGGAATATGGGTAAGTCTGGTCAGTATTAGAGGAACAGTAGCTCAGGTCCATCCCCAGGGCGGCAGCCGGTGGCGTGGCATCCAGGCGTGTTCCCCAGCAGCATCCCTGAGGGGGAGGGGACCCGCTCTCCCTGGTCATCTTCCATTGCACCAAACGTCACTACTAGAAGTTTGCTAAAACACAGTGTTTGGTCTGTCGCTTCAGGGTGGAGAAAAGCATTAAAAGAGAAAAGGCAGCGAGAAACTGGACTGTGGGAAAGGGGTGAAGAGAGGAAGGAGCATGAAGCGAAAAAATGGGAAAACTGCAGTTGTCTCGCTGAAATTCTTGTTATTCTGCGTAAATGTGGTCCTTCTTAGACTGTACTGAGAGAGGGGCAGGATCCTCCCAGCCTGTGTTGTGATTTCTAGTTTGCTGGATACCACTCTTTGTTGTTTGATATTAAATGAAATTCTCGATGAAGCACAGTTAATGTATATGGCAAGAAAATACTATTTGCAAGGTTTAGTGGTTCAGTACATGAGAGAGGATTCCTGTTAACTTTTTTTTTTAACTAGCAAACGATCTTTCATTACATCTTTGAGATTCAATATCTATTACTAGACTTGAAGAGGAATTGATGGACTTCCTTTACTTCTGAATGCTAAAGGGAGAAAAACATCCTAAAGTTGGGATCAAATTCAGAATAAACAGATTAAAAACAAAAAGCAGAAATTAAGCAACCTTTCCGTTACTGGGAGGTCTCCCATTGACTTGGAGCGGAAGCTGGATTGAATTTGTATTGGAGGAGAAAATGTACTTTACAGGTGTTCTGTCTGTCTCAGTCTTCCCAAATTCTCTTTCATAAGGAGTTTTTCTGCCTCCTGTGGCCAGCAGCCCTTCTCCTTTCACAGCCCCCCTGCCCAGGGGTGCCAGCACTGTGCTCCCTCAGCAGTTTGTAAGGATAGGCTTCCTCCTACGTGAAAGGACTGGTAATGCATATGGGAAATTTTCAGTAAGGTTTTGCTGTCGTTTTATGTACATGTTGTATAAAGTAAAAGCAATGCCCTTATTTTTGTTGCTCGTTGCTCTAATTATTCTGGAAGTCGTAACTGGCTATTGTCTTGGTTTTGATTGTAATGTGATTTATCCATTTAAAATACCTTGACTGCTGTTTACTTCCGGACTTTGAGTGTTAATTCTTATGCGCAGAGCTCGCTATTGTCCCTTAAGAAGAGGAAATGAGACGATGCAGGCTCTTCTTTGCATTCCAGATGTTCAAACGATCGTAGAAGAGCTTGTGGTCAGCCTGACATCGCAGTGTAGCACCTCAGACTGCTCTTCCTTTGCTCTGCCAGGAAGGATCTTTGCATTTGGACAAAACATCTTAGAAGTCCATACTAATTTTTTTTCCACTTTTTGTTGCAATTAGCAACTACTTTTTTCTTGTCGTGGCACAAACTGTGTAAATGGGTCTAGCAAGATTATCACAGAAATGATGAAGAAATACAAACCTCTAATACGAGTTTTACGATGTTAGGCTTGCAGTTTTGCTTTCACATTCATTGGCACTATGATAGCTGCTTTTATTTTGTCATATGCGGTTCAGCTGCAAATCAGCTAGATGTTTTATTTCTGTCCATACTTAATTGTGACTGTATTCATTTTAGATGAATTCATCATTTAGATGGTAGCTCCTGTTGTAAGTATTGAGCCAAGTCTTTAGCATGGTTGTGCTGATGTCAGTCAGTAATATTCTGCCAGGGTGATGTACATGGTATCTCTTTCATTGTTTTTAATGGAAACTGTAGGAAAGATTAATGGAATAAAACCCCAGATGGCATTCCAAGATGGCATTCCATTAAATTGGAAGCCACCAGTTTACCGTAGTGGGTTTTTTTGGTGATGTTACCTTTTGATCTTTCAAGACTGGAAGCTGTACTGTTTCAGTTAAAACAAGAGTCCCAGGCTTCCCTAAATGTTATTTCTTGAAATAGAATCAGAATAACAATACTACTGATACAGGAAGGGGGAAAAAAATTAATCCTGCAGTGAGCTACCATTTTCAGGTGTTAAAGCATCCCTGGGAAAATACAGCCTTAGGATGACATTTCTCAAGCTTGTTCTAATACTAGTGATCATTTATTTGGATTTGAATTTAGAATAAATGAATTTAACATCTTAAGAACATTAAGGAAATTCCAAATAGTGTCATTTTCTTGATTTAAATATACATATAACAATTCAGATTTCAAAGACTGTAGGCACTTTAGTCTGCTTGCAATGAGGGATAGTTATCTACAGCCTCTAAATTCTGTTTCAGACTCTCTTTCGTACCAATATGAACATAAGAATGCATATAAAATTATATATACATGAATAAATGAAAATTTATTATATTTATTTCCGCCAGTAGGTTTTAAATGCAATTTTAAAATGTCATTTAAGAAGTTTTGCAAATAAAACATTTATAAACATAAAACATAAAAACCATAAAGCATTTCTGTGTTATTTTTAACAATAACTATCTCACATCTATACAAGGAACCTACATTAACAACCCTTTCCAAAAAGCAACATGATGAGTAAGTATCAACATGGTGTAAGTACACCCTTGCTTGCTTTCTTGCAGATTACCTGTGGTTAGGTTATATTCATGTAACGCAACAAGATATTTACATACTTGTCTGTGGCAGAGACTTCTGTAATATTCTTCTCATGGTACCTATGAAGTTTGCTAAATGTAGACTTGAAAAACAGAATGATCTGATTCTGAAGTGGGGGAAGTGGAGAAGGAATAAGATCATCATCAGATTCCTCTTGTATTATCACTGGGAATTTATTTTTATGTTTTTTCTATTTTAATAATTAAGGGAAACATGTTTGCTCGAGAATTTATTTTCAGTTACAGTTCCCAGTAAGATTTTTCATGTAAGCTTGCTTTTCTTCTCACAGGCGAGTTTCTGAAGCCCTTCTCCACTGTCCTCCAGGCAGCACTGGACTGGCACTCGGCACAGACTTGTGTGAAGGAGAGAGAGTTCAAAGAACAGCTATTAATCTGTCTAATGAATAAAATCCTTTGTAAGCACCATAACATTTTGAAACTGAGCGAGGCCCTGCATACTCAACAGATCTGATTACTATGTGACAATTACAGTAGACTATTGTAGAGGGTGAAAAGGCCTTTAGAGACATCGAAGCATATAATAATGTACTGGAAGTCGGCTTTAGTTTATTGGTAATATTCAGTTCAAGGTTAGGTTTTATGGCACCTCTTCTTTCTGCATATATTCAGCTCTTGTTTTATCTTATAGTGCTAGCTTTTATGAAAGTTAATTGTATTTGATTTGACTTTTTGTCCCACCCATCCCTTTTTATTAGAACAAGTCTTAAGTAGACTTCTGGTGTATCTTTGTTTCCTTTAAATGACCGTAGCCTGTTTGATGTCTGTGGGAACATTTCTCTGCAAAGCTGTACCTACGCTGTGAAACTGAGCAGGGCTGGCGTATAGGTGCGAGCACTGGCAAGCAGTCATCCATACTGTTAAATTGCTAGGTTAGTTATATACTAATATAGATACAGCCTGAAATCTCATCCCTTTTGTGAGTACCAGCTCTAGCGTGAGCATGGCAATCAACAGTGGCATCTCAGGTCACCAGCCTATGTTTGCAGTGGTTTTGGAGAGCTGAGAGGTAGGGAAAGGGGAATGAGCTCTATATGTCTGGCCCAGAAAGGGATATGGATAGAGAAGGATACAAAGAAAGCTTTTTGAGAGTTGTCTTAAAGAAGGGGAGTTCATGTATCAACTCATGAGGTGAAAATGAACTGATGCTGTTCTCTACCCAAAGATCCTTTGTCCCATCACTGAGCGTGTCTACATCCTTTCCTGGCAGTCTTGTGTTTAGACAGGAGAGGGACCTCACAAATCTCTTCCCCTCTCTGCCTTCTGCCTCCCAGCCTTGCCTTGAGCTGGTGATGGTGTAGGAACGCGGCACTGGCCGTGCTGGCTGCAACTTCAGCGGTCGTTTAAACAGCAAACCTGCACTAGCCGCAAGTCAGGTAGCCACGAATACATGCAGATTTTAGAGTAGGCAGGAGTTTTTAAAAACAGAGGTAGTCTGATTTACTGCTTTCAGACCCTTTTGTTAGAGGGTGGGGTGTTCTGGTGGTTCTTCAGGAGATCCGGCACTTGCAGTCAGCATTCGAACCGCTGGGGTACAAATCCCTGTGAGGACTATTGCTGAGACCAGTCATAACCGTGGCACAGCAGGAAGCTCCTTGCGGGGTTGCAGATCGGCTTCTATTTTTCTGTTACTACTTCGGCAAGAAGAGAATACCATCATAAGTATAGAGAATTTTGAATAAAATATGAAACTTTCACTAATGGATCAGAATCTTAATTACAGCCCAGGGACTTCCACTGCACTCTGGTTTAGCGATGCATCTGGGTCGGGTGGTCACAAGCTCTGGAGTAGCAGCTGTAATTAACTGTAATCTGGGTTATTTATGCTGCTTAGTATCTGCATGAGATGGTAGATACTTCTTTCCATAAAGAAGGAGGTTTGTTTTATTCTTCTGAAGTTAACTTTAGGCAGACAATAAACTTTGACTTGCTCCTTCTTTGTACAAGAAGTTATTTGAAATAGATACTTTTTATAGCTTGGCAAAAATAACTAGGAACACTGTAAATGAGAGAATTGACAGATACAGTGTGAGGACCTTTTTTTTTCAAGAGCCTAATGCTTTGTGCTCTCCCCATGCATCTTGAGAGGAGTCGCTTCTGCAGGTTCTGCACGAGGGGAGGTTTTGCTCCGAGAAGTAGCGGGTGAAAAAGCTGTAATGATGCAAGGAGCAGAAGCTCCATGCCAAGGGGCTCAGGGGACCTGCATGGGAATGTGTATGGGCACTTAACCAGTGTGTGTGGCGCAAAGGACTTTTCTTAATGAAATATATGCAAACGTTGGGCAGGTTGAAAAGGTTGCCTTTGGGCTTTTCTAGCTGTTTTAAGCAGAGAAGTCTGTCTACAAGATGCAAGTTATCTTTCAGGGGCTATCTTTACGTTACCAATACAAGATTCTCAATCTATTTTTAAAAATGCCATACAGTTTTTTATTCTGTCTCTTGATTCAATGTCAAATTTTTATTTTATAGTTTTCACTTTCCTTTCTACTTCTCAAGGAAAATGCCCCTCACTGTTTATCCCACTATCCACTGTGAATATCTTAGTCTGGATAGGGTATTGCTAACATTTTGCTTGGTTTCTGAATAATTTTCTGAATAAACCAGTGAAACAGATTAAAGCTCATGTTTTTCTTCTGTGCTTCTTGGAGAAAGTGCATCAGTGATGATGCTAAATAAATGCTTTTGGAAACAGCTTAAAATTTTATGTGAAACACTTGACCTCCCAGTGTCTCTGACGTCAAGCTGGGATGGTAGTAGCTGGCCATGATGACATTTGAAAAGGCACAGTGTTTCTGTGAGGAGTGATAATGTAAAATGCAGACTGGGAGACTGCAGAAGGGTAAGAAAGAATACTGCCATCACCCACAACCTCACATATCCCTGCTCTTCCAAACAGCCAGGGGCAAGTGAGGAGTGAGAGAATACCTGCACTGGGTAATTAAGAATAAGAGTGTCCTGAATTTTCATCTTTTGTCTTTTCTATATGTAAAGACCAAGAACAAATGCGAGAAACTACTTCTTTCCATTTGTTGGCAAAACTTGATCTGTAGCTTGGATAACTTCTTACTTGAAATTGTCATGAAGAAGTAGTGCTAATTAATTATAAGCAATGTAACACTGCCCTGTGTTTAAGAAAGGAAGGCAAAGCAGACAATACCTTTAGTCACTTACTGTCATTGAGCTTTCAATCTTGCAATCTAGTCATCCATTAACGTTTAGGAGAGTACCTCCCAAAGAGATTATCCACTTCTTTCTGTTTTTATCTGGATTACAGATCATTAGCAATCTGTAGATTCCTGTGTATAAGGAATTGCAATGAGAAGTACATACAGACATGATATTTAATACTGCACTTGAGGGAAGAACTAAGTTGCTAAGCCACTTAGGTACTCAACAGGTGGGGGGAGACTAGGTTAAGCCTTTCCTGATACATCGTAGCCTTTCACTGAAAAAATAGGGTTCACTTTGGACTAAAGATAGGCTTCTGTTTATTATGTGTCCGATTAGATCCCAGTAACCTACTGGATATAAATATAAATTTTTCTAGTGCTGATCTAATCAGTCTTTTGTATTCATCATTTGGACAATATGCTGTCTGCAATGTTGAGTGTTCTTTGCGTGAAGCCCTAATGTGTGGGTTTTTTTCAATACAAGATTCCCCACCCCCTTTTTTTTTAATTGTCATTTTTAGGTAAATTTAAATAATTATACCACTCTCTAAAATTAGTGTATTTTCATTCCAGCAATATCTATGCAAAAATTAAGAGTAGTCCAAATGCTGCTTTCTTAAATAGACCTTCCAGCAAAAAGAACTATACAAAAACAAAATTCATGGAAGATTGTCTTTTTATAGGTAGTCCTATTTCTATCACCTTGAAGTTAAAGATGGAGAGCTGAATTCTTATACAGGCTTCAGATGCTTTAGAAATAAATCATAAAATCTTTTCTAAGACAGAGTTTGGGTTTCCTCATGCAGGCTTTGTGCTTGAGTTTTGTGTTTCGTGGACTACTTGTGTCTTACAGAATGCTGTTTAAAAACAGCTAAGGTATAACATTTCTCTGCTTAGGAGTACCTCATTGTATTACATTAAAAATACAGTATCACAATAAAGGATTGTCTGAGAGACCTCACAGGTGGAAAAGTGAATCAAATAGGAAAACCCTACACTAGTTGATGAATTCCACTCATCACAGCATTAAATGTTGTTCATAGGGGTGCATTTTCAGTGGCTTTAGGACATACTTGTTATCATTGAATATAATGCAAAAACTATGCATAATAGTTGATGCACAGTAATGGGAAGAAAAAATAAAATACGTGAATAAGTATGAAGTTTCTTAAATGACAAGTAATAATGACATTTACTTTCATGAGAAATTGTCAGGGAGAATTATGGTGTACTGTGCAGAGAATTCCACTTTTCCCTTCCTTGTAGTCTTTCACAAACATTTAAACTTTCTACTTATAAAAGGACTTCCAGTGTTGAAGGTACAAACTTGTTTTTTCCAGTTGCACCGGTATGATATTTACAGTCTGGTTGCCTCGTTTCCTTCACAATTAAGGTGCTTGTATATCTAATTTGCTAGGTTGCTAGCAAATCTGTAACAGAGAAGACCAGCACTAGGGGGTTGAAAATAACCAAGTTCAGGAGGAACCACCATTGCAGAGCAGGGGCCAAAATGCACGTGTGTTTTGAAGAAGCAGGGCAGAGAATCAAGCTCTGCATCAGACTTGGTCAGCCTGATTTCAGAAGCAGGAAAGAAGTTGTAGGGGCAGGGCCGTGGAGAGGTGTTACAGGAGGTAGGGACCGGGTAATGAAAACCGGGTAAAGGAAACACCTCAGAAAAAGGTTCTAAAGTTCTTATTTGGGGATTTATCTCGATCTTGACCACCAGTGTGCGACTAAATGCCAATTACCTGATGCATAATAGAATATTGAATTTTATTTTTATATATTCAATAACTTTTATTGAATACTGTCCTGGTTTCGGCTGGGATAGAGTTAATTTTCTTCCTAGTGCTGTGTTTTGGATTTAGTATGAGAAGAATGTTGATAACACACTGATGTTTTTWGTTGTTGCTAAGTAGTCTACTAGTCAAGGACTTTTCAGCTTCCCATGCTCTGCCAGGTGCACAAGAAGCTGGGAGAGAGCATAGCCAGGACAGCTGACCCAACTGGCCAACGGGGTATTCCATACCATGTGACNACACCCCAGCCCCAAACAGGGGATGCTCACCGGGATAACGGCAGTTTTCTGCCTAGACGCTTCCCAGCGGTCGGAGTTCTATTCCGCAATCTCAGCGCCACGGCACGTATATATGTTTCCAGAGGGTTCTCTTCTACCTGCTTATTTTCATACGGGAATGCTGTGGTTTTCCATAAYGAGGACTAGCTAAGTAAATTCTCATGTTTTAATTGCCCAGATGATTTTGAGGCAGGTGAAGAGACCTTTTTTACCTTTTTGTTGGTTGGGGTTTTTTTTGTTTGTTTATGATTTCTTTTACAAAACTGAACACCAGGAAGCAACAACTGCAAACTGGCATGGGGAGGGAATACCTTGAATTTTTCTTTTTTTTTTTCTTTGATTCTCTCCCCCATCCCACTGAGGGGGCGGGGAGTGAGTGAGCGGCTGTGTGGTGTTTGGCTGCCTGCGAGGTTAAACCACAACAGTCCTTTTTTTGGCACCCAACGTGGGGCACGAAGGGTTGAGATAACGACACATCTGACCTGAGCGGGTTAAAACAAATTTGTTATAAACATTCATTATATCAGTTTAGTAGTCGCTGGTCACAGTGTTGGTTTATTTGCTCTCAGAGTTGTTGGATCTGTTTTCGGAGTTGGGTTATGTAACACCTTACCGGCTGTATATACTGTTTATCAGTGTTTATGTACTGTTTATCACCTCTGGGAGATGGATTAAGGTTATTGCTTTGCTATGCTGTGTAACACTGGCTTATGGTATGATAAAATTATTGGTCATGAGATTGTACTCAGCACTGCCATCATCGCTGTGCTTTGGGAGCTATCTCTCGGAAACTATTAATAACTACACTTTTTACCTCTTCTTCTCAGAGAGCCAACTTACGGGGGAGACACCTTTCACCTTCCCCTTCTCCTCCGGGCTGATTACAATAGCTCTTGAGGATTTTGAATATCCTTGGGATATTCAAACCAGCATGTTCCTATTGCTATGTCTGTGTTGGGCTGCCTGCTGGGTTAAACCACAACAAATTCACACATACAGAATTTTCCTGTGCCCATCCCAGAAGCACAGAATAGTATCACAGGGCAGTTGAGCTTGAAAGGGATGTGAGGACATTCTCTTGTCCAGCCCCCAGCTTAGAGCACGTGGAGGCAGACCAGGTTGCTCAGGGCTCTGCCCATTCCAGTTCTGCATCTCCCCATAGCCAGGGAGACTCTGCAGTCTTTCTGGACAGCCTGTTCCTACGTTTGAGCATCCTCACGGGGAGAAATCTTTCCTTCCTTCTAACTAAAATTTCCCACATGCAGGCTTGTGTCTGTGGCCTCTTGTCCTTTCCCTTGGGAGCTCCAATCCCTCTTTAATCCCTCCCGTAAGGCAGCTGAAGATGGTGGCGAGGTCCGCCCTCGCCTGCTCTCAGCCATCGCGTGGTTCAGGTGTAATCCCACGCGTAGGAGGGACAGGGCGCTGGGTGACACCAGCCAAGGTCTTTTAAGCACGGCTGTTGGCCTCGGACCTGCTGGGAGTGCACCGTGTTGGTTGGGGGGGGATCATTCTTTTCCATCTTGGAATCTCAATGGACATTCTGGGAAACTCTTCAAATGATCACTTTCTAATTAAACCAACCAACCAAACAAAAAACCCAGAAAATCCACTGAGGAGGAGTATAGCATCTTTTATTTTAGATACATTACTGATTTATTAGTGTTTTATGCAGATTTTCCTTCACTTTGAAAGTTAGTTATATTTTATATAAGACATATTTAAATATTTATCAATAAGACATCTAATATATTAATAGTAAATATCAGTATGTTAAGTATTTACACATAATACTTAAATACATAAAATCTAAATCAAAGCACAAAAAATAAACATACATATGAAATATTGAAGTATTCTAGAGATTAATACAATAAACCTGTATTATATTAACATGGTTCGGTATGCATTTTATTACAAAACTTCATTTGTTGAGGGGGAAGGTTATTTTTTAAACTTAACATGTCGAATGTGATTTTCCTTCTTCCACTTCATAAATATGCTACCTCATGGATTATAATGTAAGAGAGCTAACTGCTGAACATAAAATCACAGTCAAAAATTGGTGAATGCCATGAAACAGTTACACAGTTTACCATAGGATCCTCCCTGGTGAGTAAAGGTGATCTGGCATTTTTGACATACCAAATAAATCAATCAGTGCATTAGAAATAATAGGATTAGCTAATGTCTGATGCCTTAGGAAAGGATACAGATAGTGCAACTTTAACTTAATCCTGCAGCCCTCTTTTCTTCAATAAAAATGTGTCAGGGGAGGTTTTTCCAATGTTTTACTCTAGAGGAGCATGTTGAGGGATGGATGGTAGAGCTCTAAATTGTTTTCCGACATGAAGGCTAAATAAATCTCCTATCCATAACAGGAAATGTTGAGGTTATTTTTCTATGGTGTATAAGTGTGTAATTATGTCTTGAAAAAATGTTTTCCTTAAAAGTTAGTAGAGAAAAAATGGAGTGGTATGATACTGGAAATGTATTTTAAAGAATGCTTGTGTAAGAGAGATCATCTCAGTGTTCAGTTTGCTGTGCAGATACGTGATGCTTTTTAACTAAAGGATTGTCTCACCCACTAGGTTTTTGCACGTTCTCCAGAAGTTCTTGAATAAGGAGTGGGAGTGCAGGGCTCAGAATATGAGGGTTGTTTGCTGGTCAGCATTTAAGCTTTTGCTGTCTGAGCGACATTTGGGAATTAGTTTCTGCTTATGACTGTGAGAATACTATTGTTTAAATATTTGAGAAAGTAAGTTTGTTTCACCTGTAATATATAAATACATATGTAATATATATAAAATACACAAGCACAGTGACTTAAATGATGATCTTGTAAAACAGCTTTGCATTTTGTTGTTTTTGAGAATCAGTACTGTTCATATTGAAGTCATTTTTTGGTTGGTTTCAAAAGTCTGCATTACAGAATTTAGCCGTGCAGGTTTTTTTACAGCCATGTGCAATATTCCCACACGCCGGAGTAAGTAAAAGCAAAATAACAAAGTAGAGGAATATGTGATTAAAATACAAATCCAATTCTCAGGGTACTGTATGCAGATATTTAATTAAGAGATGATCTGGGTAACTGAAGAACAGAAATAGCATCTGTTCTAAATTGCATAAAATGAATACTAACTTGGGCTTCTTAAATGTTTAGGAGAGGAGTTAAAAAAAATAGGAAAGGAAAGGAAATGTTCTTGTTTCAGATTCTAGATGAGGAAATCACATAGTTCTTTATAAAACAGTAACTTTTCCCCCTTATTTATTGACAAAGAGAATGAACAGTGGCATAGCCTTGTTTAATTGCTCTTTGTGCTAAAAAATACAGAAAATAATTCTGAATTAGAAATTGCTAATAGTTTCAGGAGTATGTTATTTTCATGGTCCCTTTGTGTGTTTGGGTCAGATAGCAAGCTAGAGCAAAAAGGACTTTATCAAGATCTTTGTACCACTCCTGTTTGTATATCAACATTCTTGCCTTCCCCTAGCATCAGTTGCCTATTACCTTTCTTTGCATTTCATATATTAGCAATTGGGAAGTTCATGAGCCAGCAAAGCCTGATTATACTTCAGGGGAGACGTTCCCTAAAAAGAGGTACAGCTGTGCCTTATCTGGAAACCTTTGGGGTAGTTTTGATGTCTCAGCAGGTGATGAACCTTCGGAAGAGCCTCAGAATTTTCCAATTCAGTGTATACCTGTGATTCCTGAATAGGAACAATTTTTAATGCTAGGGTAGTAGGCATTTTCAGCCGCTGGATATTGGCCTGATACTGATTGCGTTGAAATAAATTGGAGATGTCTCTGTGACTTGTTTGGAAAGCAGCTCTGAGTGCCTTTAAACTTGCCATGATGTTAATGTGTTTTCAGGGGATTGAGCTTGTTTCAGTGTGCTTGCATTAGTACAACGGTACAAGAGTAGTTTGGATGGGGAAAAAAGTGATAGTCTGAATCTCTCCTTACGCTCTCATTACTATATTGGGACTAGTTTCTATATTTTACTCAGCTATTGAGAGCCCCAAGGGCTGTAAATAGCAGTGATTCAGCGATGTTCAGTCAAATACCTGATTCTCATTTAAATTTCGTATGTACAAAGAAGAGGTGGGCCTGGGATTGCCCTGGTGGAAAATCCATAAGGGCTGAGCAGGATTTTTTTAAACCAGTTGCTTGGTAGTATCACATCTCCCTGATCTATTGTTTCTTCTCCATTCGTTTTGTTTCTGTAAAAGATCTGTCTAGGTTGACTAATGGAAAGTCTCATTCGTTTTGTTTCAGTGTTTTTTATACTTTTTGCATGGTAAGCAAAATGAATTGAGAAGCAACAAATGGAGATTTCAGATCAATGAATTCTTGCCTGTTTTATCCATTTCTACTAACCTGTATTTGTCCATCTCCATACCGATCAGGGCTTGATGAGACCCTCTGGAGATCACTGTGGCCCCCTCCAGCTAAGCCTGGAGCTCTTTGATAACTGCCAGTTTGTCAGCTTTCTCTCTGCAGAGGTATATTGATTCCAGATACCTATAAATTTTTTAACTTAAATATGCACCACCGACAATTTGCTTTTAATTTAAATTTGGATTTTGGCTGTTTCTGCTAATTAATTCTTTTGCCTTGTACTTCTAATGGTGTCTCCTTCCTCGACACCTCACCTACACCTTGCATTTTCAGGCTGCCTACATTTCTTTAGAGAGATTTGGAGAATCCACTTTGAAGAAGTGTTCACAGTCTTTTTTATGTTCAGGAGGGCCTGTAGACCAAAATGGGGTATTAGGTGATTTGTGTGCATGTTTGTATATAGATTAAGTAGTAATTCAGTTTGCGCCAGAACATAGTAGATGAGTATCTTCAGACTAAGTATCTCAGGGTGCCTTGGTGACTTCCAAAATCCCTTGTCTCCACAGCCTATTTTTCTTCAGTTGTCTTTCTGTTGAAAGAACTTTTTAGACAGTCATAGTTCACACCAGAACTTCTGTAGCAGATGTGTCTGGCACTTTTAATTTTGTTTTTATCAAAGATGAACTTACATCAACTATATTCTTACATGTATATATAATGACTATATCACATTCTTTCTAAGGCTTTCTGATACCGTTATACCTGTTTCAGTACTTACAGTCAGGAACTTGCAGGGGAAAGGAGATTGCCAAGCTCTTGATATTGCAAGGGCAATCAGATTTGAAATAATGTTTTTTCTTTTTTTCTGAAAATAATTTGTTTGTCAAAAGAAAGGAGTCTTTTCAAACATTGATGTTCAAAATGCTGAAGATAAACCTTGAGTTTACAGAGTCAAAGATGTAATTCCTTTTTCTACTAGACTCTGTTTGACCAGCAGTCACATCATAGGCTTTAAAAAGTCATGTTCTTATGAAGCAATACTGGTGTATTTTTTCTTCTTAGGAAAATTCACCATCACATGTCATCTGCTTTCGTTTAAATTCACAGTAGAACTAGAAAGCAGGTATGATAGAGAAAAATCAAGCTGTCTTGGTATGCATGTCCACCAGCCTGCCTGCCTGGTTAACTTTCTGTGCAGTGTGGGGGTTATTGAGCCCATCACGTTCCTTGTGGGATGATGGTACGCTTCTCCCCAAAAGGGAAAGATATTTGGTGTTAACGACTGATACAAAACAGCGTCTAAAGTGTAGCGGCAGGGTTAGATTCCAGATCCATTTCTTTGTCACAGGGCTGGAAGGAGGAAAGGCTGAGCCTCAGCAGTAGGACTGGTTGGTCCCTTCTGCCCCGGCGCAGCTCGGAGGCGAGCTTGGTTAGCTGGAGACAGTACACTAACAGGTAAGATAGCAGTTGTGTCACTTACTGATGCTTAAAAACAAATGAAACAAACTGCCCAGTCTACCCACACAAGTCAGCTTTTAACAGAATGAAGTAGTCTTAATTAGGTATCGAAACATCCTGTTGATCTGTTCAAGTACATGTGCATGGATGAAGCTGGAAGAGGGTCTGTCTGTTCTGTAGCTGTCTAGCCCCTGCCACCAGGCAGCATTGCCCTTCTGCCAGAAACCGTCTCCTCCCCTTGGACAGCAGCAGCCAATACTCAGACATTAGGTGAGGCAGCAGAAATAACCTCCCCCTTTTTTTGTGTGATACAAATCACAGATAGTTAAATACTTAAATCTGCCCTAAATGACAGGAGCATGTATGTTTTCTTCCTGAAATTCTACTTTCATCCGCTCCGCAGCTTTCAAACTCACAGAATCACAACATTTGGGTTGGAAGGGACCTTTAAAGGTCATCTAGTCCAACCTCCCTGCCATGGGCAGGGACATCTTTCACTAGAGCATGTTGCTCAAAGCCCCATTCAACCTGACTTTGACCACTCCCAGTGATGGGGCATCCACAACTTCTCTGGTCAAATGGTGTCCCACCACCCTCGTTGTAAAAAATTTCTTCCTTATATCCAATCTGAATCTACCCTCTTTCAATTTAAAACCGTTGCCCCTTGTCCTTTCATTACAGGCCCCGGTAAAAAGTCTCTCTCTGTCTTTCTTATAAGCCCCCTTTATATATTGAAAGGCTGCAATAAGGTCTCCCTGGAGCCTTCACTTCTCCAGGCTGAACAACCCCAAGACCTTATAGGATTGAGAAAATATGCCAATGATGCTTACTGTTTGTTAGGTTGACTGGTGATATAATTTCACTCATCTCTTACTGGGTGGAGGAGTAGGGTAAGGAAGCAGTAATAAAAAGAAATATGATGGGACCACATTTTTTTAATAGAAGAAAATTAATGAATATATATTCATGTGTATATGTTTTTCCTAGAGTTTAGCCCTTGTCTAAATGGGAAATAATGATATAACTGGAATGTCTCTCACAGTGTCTGCTTACTGATAATATAATGAGAACATACACACTAGTAACATATATTATGTGTAATAATTACTATTCTAATAGCTATTTGGTCATAATAATATAATATGATAATAGATATGAAAATCAACCTCTTTATTAATAAAAATTTAAATGGTGGTACACATTGTCAAATACACAAACTCAAAGACTTACTCTGGCATGAATTTATACCTGTGTCATTTTACTGCAGAAGTTTTGTAGAACTGGTGAGCATCTACTTTTTGAGTTTACTGGCTATCTCAGGATTCAAGCATGAAAATACAATGTTTGGTCTGTTCTCAACTTCCTGTTTTCACTCGTTTCCCAAATTTAGCTTAAAATGCATCTGTTGAAATGTGAATTTTGGGCACTTACAGTAACTTTCAATATTCCAGTGTTAACAGTAAGTTTAATACTTTTGTATTAGGCTGCATCCTTTCTGACAGCCATTGTACCCCCATATGAAGATGCTTCTACATACATAGCAGTTAAATCCTGCAAAGAGTTTGAAGAAAAAATGTGATATTATATGGTCAATTTGCTGGTTTTTTAATATTTTGAAGATATTTATGCAGTGAGGAGACAAAACGGACATTTTAATAAATTGCTGAATGCCTCATGAGAGAGAGAATTGCTTTTTTGATGTAGAAAATGCTATCTTAATTTAGAGAAGAAATTGTGTTTTGGGAAAACAAATCTTTTTAATAAGGTCTTTTTAATGGATGGCTAAAGGAAACAATAAATATGTTAATGTAGAATTATTATAATATATAATGGATATTTGGACAATCATAAATGTATCTTTTGAAATRCTACTCTACTGGCATGTTACTGGACAGGTTTTCTTATACATCAGCTCTTAGAGGATATCTACAAAAATGTTTTAAGTCGGGTTCATTTGACTTTCTAGAGGAAAAAAAAATCAAAATCAGTTCTAATCTTATCCATCATATGAACACATAATGAAATACAGTAAACTTCTGACCTGTTCAGTTTGGTTTGAGACAGAGGACCAGAAGGGATATGATAAATTTTTCATCTCCATTTCTTTCATCCTGTAGGAAAATAAACTAATATATGTAACTTTTAAGATAGAAATTGATGCTGATCATTTCATTACAGATGCATGTGATTACGATATAATGTGCAGCTGCTTTAGCACTGAAACCGTTCTTCATAGGTCACGCAGCCAAAACGATGGTTAAGTAGGATGAGCCCTTATGCCTACCTGCCTTTTGAGATCTAGCTCTCCAGGTAGTCTCATTCACTCACCTGTTCTAAGCACAGACAAAATTTGTTTCAGACATGGTAAGTGTAATGGATTACTTGTATTGCACTGCATGCCAAACGTTGCTTTTGAAATACTTTTATTTCACAATGTAAAACTTCGACAATTGTAAAATGTGATAATATTTCAGGTCGACAGAGCTCCTTGGATAACAGTGTTAACCTTTTGACACTTATTTCAATAAATAATATGGATTTGTTTGCCTTCTGTTTAAAGTTGCCCAGAAGCATAGTTTTGATTTTGTTTCTTGGACATTAGGGAAGTGAAGTGTTCCCTCCGGCTCTGCCGGTGGTCGGCACCAGGGGCTTGTCTCCTGCCTGCAGGAGAGGTGGGCAGCCAGCGGCTGAGATGAGCTTTCCGGGGAGCATTGCTTTCCTCTGCCTGCTGACAGCCTGCCAGCCCTTTCCCTCAGCAAGGGGGGCAGTGGGTCCTCAGGCGAGTAGAAGAAGGGTGTCCTTGGGCTTTGTATGTACTTGAGCTGTGCCTTAGTTAAACCAGGGCTGTTCCTTGCACCTTCTGTAACCAGTGAATATCCTTGCATGGGTAAGATAGCATGTAGCATCTTGACTGGATTTTACGTAGTGGGGAATATCATTAATAAAATATTTATTTTGGAAATAATATTTACGTATTACTTTCTAAAACTACTTTTATTTGAGCTATACAATTTTGACCTAGAATACAAAATATGATTGATAACTTTGCAGCTTTGTATCAAGACATTTCTGTATCTTTCAGTTGTTTTGCTCTTAGGTAATACTTAGCATTTCCATCTGCCAGATTTAAGTTAGCTAGACTTATACACTATTTTTCTCCTATTTCATTTCTCTTAGAAGTACTTCTACATCTCATAAAAAAAGCCCCGCTCTTGTTCTTCTTTTGAAGTTGTGATTTTGGCTTTCGGATCGTAAGCTTCATGCAGCAAATTGAGCTGCTACATCCCCTCTGGCCAAAACTGACTTGTGCAGCTGCGATCTTTACTTTTCTCTGGTACTGAGCAGTCATGCAAGGTGTACCCTGTACTAACTGTCTACCTTCAGTCTTGCTGTTAGATGGTAACCCAGATGCTTATTTGACAGACATACTGGATCTCTCCTCACTGTAATTTGTGGTGTGGTCAGGCAGAGTTTGGATGGCTTACTGAGTGTTTCACAAAAGCACATCGCTGAACTGCTGGGACACCTTGTCCCACCTGAATACCCAAACTGCAGTCAAAAAAGATGTTAAAAATGCAAAGTCATGCTGTAGGGTTTTCAGCACTTAGGAGACCATTGCAAGAAAACATTTTGCTCTGCAGCAGATTAAATTTTCTTTTTTTTTTATAAACGTAATTTAAGACCTTACTGAAGACAGACAAGTGGGACTGAGACCATGGAGAATGCTGGTATTTCTCTTACTTTATTAGTCAATACCTGCAAGCTGCCAGATTTGAGGCTTCTATCTCTTTCACCATAACTTGGTGTGTATTTTATTTTACCTTGTTATTAGTAATAGATTAGAAAGTAATGAAGACAACAGTTTACTGTAAAATTATTGCTTGCTATTACTACCTAGTATCATACTGTTTTTTTTCATAGCCACTATTTGAGAAGAGCTTTTTCCAGTCTTCCACGTTGTTTCTAGCGCTTCAGGACCATACACAGTGACTGTCCTGAGTGTATTACATTCACCACGTTGGTTTTACTTGAGAGGGCTTTGTTACTAGATGTGAGCTCTTGGTTTTGTATTGTGGGATCGTTAAGGTTTAATGAACCTCACAAGGGGCTTCAGCCATAGAGGAGGTGTGATATTTCCATCGCTCAGTTACAGGTGGTCTGTTCGGCAGCCTGCATTAAGGATCTTACACATTAATGACATGCCATGGAGATGGTAGGCAGAGAATTTATTTTGTGGTAGCTGGCAGTGGCAAGCTCTTACGGTAGTAGGAGGACAGCGGTTTGAGGTAGCTTCCATGAGGGAGGGTTAACCTGGATTCAATTATCTTGCATTGCACACAGGGGGATTTTCATCTAGGTGATTATCATGTAGCAGTAGTCTCTTGCTGACTAATTTCTGGTTCCCTACATAAGTCCCTAGTGAATCAAGCATTTTTTGAAAGGCAAAGCGACAGCCTTTAAATTGTTCTTACTACTCAGTGGAAGGATTTTTGTCCTGATCTGTTTTGGCAGAAATCAATACAAGCCATAAGACAATTAAAGTTTTGGTAGAACAAAGAAAAAGCTTGAGTATGAAGAACCACTCTTGTATCTAAAATGCATTTTGTGTGCATGTGATGGAACCCATTTTGTGCATCTGGTTTTCAAGCACCTATCCTGGAAAAAGCTCAGGAAAGTCTGCTGGGTTAATAAAATACAAGTTCTTTGCTAAACAGAGACATGATGGCTTTTCCATAAATCTGCCTCTTGTTAGCTAGAAGTCATAACATAAGGACATAACAATTACAGTTTGTATTTTTATTGTGCCTTCTTTATTGAGTTACATTATGACATTTATCAGAAATAAAATTAAGCTTAGGGCATGGAAGACAGTGTATATTCCCCAGTTGAAAGCTTGAATTTAAGGCAGATTATGACAGTTGCCCTTCTGGCAAGACAGACAGACTTTTAACCTAAAGGTAGGTAAAGTAAGATTACTTTAATACTGCTTTTATGAGGCCTGCCCGATCAGATAAAATAATTTTTAAAACTTGAGTTGAAGCAACGTCTCGTACCTTTCAGGATAAATAGGCAAAAACATGCATGATATATTCAAGTTGCTTTTATTTCGAAGTACTGTCAGACAGTTTTTAGTTAACTGTCATTGTAAGATTACCAGTTCTCTGCATCATTTTCTGTGACAACCACCTACTGTTGATGTTCTGTGTGGTACCAAAACCATTTAGCCATTTGGGTTAAAATGTCATTTGGAAAGTTAAATAAAATGATAAACGCCCTACACTGTCCAGTGTTGCAGTTGCAATTTAAAACCTGACTGCCTTTTGCTCCTCCAGTATTTTGTGCACCGCTCTCCTTTTTTGTGGTAACTCCCTGCTTTTTGCACTGGGGGTGCTCATGATTCCAGAGATTTTTGAATTCTAAAGAGGCAAGATTTTCCTTTTTCTTTGAAGAAAAGTGGAGGGAATCCATTTTATATTTGCAGAATCCTTCTGTCGAAACTGTACGTTGTTTGGTCTAGACCCGGGAGGGGTACCTGCATGGCCTGTGTGTGGCTCTTCTGCCCAGCTTTCTCACCCGAGGGAGGATGGACTCCTGTTCTCAAGCAGCAAGAACGCGTTCATGCAGCTGCTTTATATCTGTGGCTAATCCTGTTGGTCTTGAGCAATAAATATGTTTGGATAAATTTCTACCTCCTGGCACTTTTATTGGTTTTACTCTTGAATAATCTGTGAAAACATTTCTTCCCTTCAAGACTAAAATGGTTGACAGCATCCTTTTAAACACTGTGGCTTCTATTCTTACTTTACTGCAAGGAGTTGAAAGCTAAAACTTGAGCTGACTTATAGACAGAACTGTGTTTGTGGTTATTCGGTTTACTAGTACAATAGAAAAGGCTTTTTAAAATTGTCATTTCATGCTATTTTCCAAATATTTTACTTGCAAGCAGAAGGTGCTCAGTTTACTAGTACAGTAGAAAAGGCTTTTAAAAATTGTCATTTCATGCTGTTTTCCAAATATTTTATTTGCAAGCAAAAGGTGCTCTTTTGTTAAGTTTTTTTAGAATCTCAGAGTGTTTAATCAATAACAGTAAGGTTAAAATTAAAGTTTTCAAGATTAAAGTTTTACCAGCTTGACTGTTTTGATGTCCAACCACTATTTATTTTCCCACACTACCTGTATCTAACTAACTCCGTCATCCAAGACAGTGGTTTTATTCACTATGGGTTTTTTTAGGGGTAAAAAGCAGCCAGGAGTTACATATGATCTGTATCAATTGTCTGTCGTGCACTTTCCCAGTGAATGTTAACGTTATCACTTGTGGTTTTCTTGAGCTAGTACTAACTTTTGTTAGTAATACTAAAGAAGGACTTGCAAAGATTGTTTTGAATTATTTTCTGGTTTTCCTTATGTTTGACCTATGGATGGTTGATGAATAATAGTAATGCCCCCAAAAAAGAAGCCTTTCAGCATTGATGGGTATTCTTGAAACCATAACTATAAAATAGTATTTTAGAAAAATCTTGGTTGTGTGCTTTTTTTTTTTACTTAGGGATTCTTAAAAATAGCTAAGGTTATATGTGTAAATGTACTCTAGCAAAGTTTTGTAAGATGAGTTTGCTCTCTTCCTCTGGTTGTTCATTCACAGCTCTTAGTTTAGGCAAGAGTCACAGCCTCGCTGATTTCTTTAGACAATGAACACTAGCTGACTTAAAAATATTTAAATGTCAGGATTTTTTAGAGATATTTGGGTATATTCTCTTTATTCATTATATTAGACTGGGGTAACCATTAAAATAATGCTAAGATTATTGAAAGGCTTACTGTATTGGATTTATAGCCTGTCATACACAGATTATACCCATTTTAATTTGTTATCTGGAGTATGTCCAGCTTCCACTAAATGGTGTCTGTTTTACTTTTAAAAGAAATGTGCAGCTGTTTGTAACCAGAATACGGTTACTGTGAGTGACAGCGATACCAGCTGTGTGCTGCACACTTCAGCTGGTGGAATAACTGAACAGCACTTTCGTAGATGCCCCTGCTCTGTTCACTACATTGACACAACACAGAGAGAGGTTCTTCTGTAGCTTTTACAGTTCTCCATCTCTGTGCATGATAAACAGCACTTTCTCCTCCTCTGCTTGGGCAAATCTGGACAGAAAGCTAAGCCTCATATTTTAGTTTCCCTCACAAAGGTGGAATATTTGTCTTGAGCTTCGGTTATTTCTGTCTGAAGCAGGTCAAGAAGTTGCCTGTGGAAGACAGAAAGCTCAGAGGACTCAAGTGAGCTATAAAGGTCTGGGTGTTTGTTGGCCATATGTCTGCTTCCTCGGCTGCCTCCGCTGCTGGCATGTGGCAGGGAGCAGTGGGCTCACATTTAACCCCATGTCTGTCTTCATATCCAGTAACGGACGTGTACGGATGTGGTGCCCCACCTGCTGCTCTGCCCAAATGTAGCCGTGCATGCTGGGACTGTTAAGGACATGCACAGGGAGATGCTTGGTCAACCCCACAACAGTAAAGCAAGAGGTTCCTGTGGGGAAAAAAATACACCAAAACTCTTTAAGAAAATAAAAAAAAAAACCCAAACAAAAACCAAAATGCACAAGTGCATCCTCCCCATTTCCCACAGCAGCCAGGCTGAAACCATTTTCCTTCTAGAAGAGAGAGGAAAAAGGATGTTTTTTCCCACTCCTCATTGATTTCGCTCCTGTAGCTTCGCTAGGTTGTATTCCTGCATGTTGAATGACAGGAACACGATAGGAGTCAGGACTCTCCTCTCCCATCAGGTGCCAGTGGAGAAGGTTCATGTTCACTCTTCAATATAAGGAGATGGTATCGATGGGGCCAACAAAGGTCTTCTGCTTTGCTTTTTTGAGGCATAGCAGTAACAGCCCTGCAAGCAGTGTCACTGAGCCTTACCTCAGTGTCTTTGGCACCCTGTGCCACAGACATGGGAAGCCTGGTGAAGGAATGGGGGAGTCGTACCGAACGCTGAGGTGCCCACAGCCTGGGCTCCGTGGAGCTCCATGGAGCTCCACAAACGCCTTCTCAGGATGGACAGCACTGGGTGCTATGCTTTGTGTTTGGTTCTCCAGAATTTCAAATCCATCACAGATTGGTATGTAGGAAGCATCTATAAAATCTGAATTTATGCAGTAAATTTGGGCACAAAGAGTAGAATTGTGTAAATACTTCATGCGAGCAAAACTCATTGTAGTTTCTATGCTCATTTAGTTTTTCCACAATATGAGGGGTAGAGTGAAAAACAATCATAATACAGACTCCCACCTCTTCCTCTTGGGGTTGATGAAGTCAGTTTTGCTATTGATTTCAAGTGAGTAATATCAGACTTTGTGCCTTGATGTCATAGCAAACACTGAAGTTGAAAAATGTACCAAAATAGTGTTGAATTGAGTCACTTTAAATGTATTTATCTTGAATGCCCACTTTGTGACATTATTGCTGTAGTCTCATCCAGAGCTAGCATTATTCATTAATACCGGCTTATCCCCATGATCCTTCTTTCTCTTTGTCTATTCGTTCAGATATACTGTGTGCACACATTTGTAACCTTTTTCTTGCTCTGTTAATACCATATTTTAAATTGCACTTAGAGCTTGTGCGTTTGAACCAGTTATGCAGTCAGACCAGGGAACCCCTATTCTTGGCTTGTGTTAGAGTCTCTGTTACCCCCGTACCATATTAGGAGGCATTAGGGAGACTAAATTCCTCTGGAAATACAGACTGACTGATTTATGAAGCATTGGTGTGATTAACTGTAATGTAATACACTTGGTATGAATGCTTAATGGATAAACATTTTTTTGCTTACTCTAGGCAGTTTTACATCTTACTAGGATGCAATTCATTGTGCTAAACAGTGCGAATGTGAAACTATCATTAGGAAAAATGCAGTCAGCCAAAATGAATTCTGCCTGCAGGTGCAATTAAGGGATTGGTAAATTTACAGTATGAAGTAATTGAGTAGTGATCTGGCGCTGAGAATGCTGCATTGCACTTTCCATTTGAAAGATGTTTACAAAATACAGCAAACCTTTTGCTGTATTACAGAAGCTTTTCTGTTAATCCTCTTAGCCTCTGCCTGTTTGTCCATTTTTATATACAAGCAATGGCATTAACAGGCTGAACGGCTGGGTTTTGGTGGGAGCGGGTGCAACACTCCTACGAATTAATGCAACACCCCATTAATTGGTCTCTTTTATATCACTGCATGGTGATGTTAATGTGAGTATAGCAATAGCCTACCAAAGGCTTTAGATTCCTTAGAATCACAAGCATTTTAGTCGATGTAGAAAAATACCTGCTTGTACTAGAAACGAAATAAATACCCTCTGTAACATGTGCCACCTTAAATTGGGGGATTATGTTTACCCTGTACAGAAGGCTGGTTGAAGGGCTGTCTAATACCTAGTGTCATACTTAAGCTATTCTTCAAGTCATAAGCCGTGTACTTAAGTAATGAATAGTCTGTGCGCTGGCACTCTGCAAAGGAAGAGTTTAACACATCTCTGAGTTTTTCTTAATAGAATATTTCTTAATAGAATACAATAGAATTTCCCACGGTCATCTTAGACCGTGGGACTATCTTTATTTAGTAATCCAATCTCAGTTAAAGAATTCATTAGGAATTTCTCATTAAAAAAAAAAAAATCCAAGCATTTCTTCATTTAAGATTTTTATATGAACTTAGTTATTGTGAAAGGTGATGGTGGGACAGCTTTAGAGATTCAGAAAGGCTCCCACTACAGTCTGGCATGGAAGTGCATTTGCTTATTGTTCCTTGGTTTGAGGCAAGGCTGTAAAGTCTTCTGGTTTCTGGCACTGGAGATCCTTCTCCCTGGCTCACTCAGTCTTTGCTGCATCTGCAGCAGTATCAGTAAGATTGCCAATTAGTACCAAATACAGTAGCTGCTAGGAATGAGACAAAGTATATGAGAGAGTCATAAAAAACCTTTGGAGCAGTTGCAACTTTGCACCTCAAAAAAGCAGAATAGGATTAGTATTGATGGTGTAATATTGAGAAAATTGGACACCAAGTCAGACTGTTTCCACCTAACTCTTTTCTTCCACCTCTGCTCTGTTTTCTGCCTTAAGTAAAGGGATAGATAGCAATGTGTACTATTTATATACATTTTAAATATATATATATTTATACCTGTATATAAAAGCATTGTATTCATTTTTGTTCAGTTTATAAAATATGTCATAAGTTCACAATAAAACTAGAGTTGGATGAATTATCTCTGTGTAATTTATTCAGCAAATCTTCTAAATTAATGCCTATGATCACTTTTTTGTGCCCTTTTTTCCTTTGAATTATTTTCTTAACAGTTCTGACATCTGTAAATGAATAAAAGGAATTGCTTGTGAAATTTTGTTTCTGTAGATTCATTTTTAGTGAATATGCAGGTTATACAATTTATCTCTGCTGAGATTTATTTTGAATAGAAATAAGATTGTTTTATGACTAGTAAATATTTTGTTTCAGGTGTTTGCCTCTGAAAACATTTGTGGCATTTTTACTCTGTGTTTGGACATCTTGACTTGTATGCTGAGGGAGAGTGAGATTGCTGGGAGAAGAAACACTGACATGTTGATCCATGGTGACATTGCTACTGTATGGCAGTCTGTACTAATTGGTACCAGAAGCAGCATTTACTCTTGGCTAGCTCATGTGTCACAGTCTTGAAGGCAGAAGAAAAATAGCACCCTCAGTTACGATGTAAATTGGCAGTGATGCAAGGATCTGGAAGAAATACTGCAGCAGATTCAGGAATAAATGTTTAGGGACAGAAATTGCAACTTTGCTTCGTGCTTTCCTATCCGTTTAGACTTGTTTAGACACCAAAGGTCCAGACTCGAGGCTATACTGTGTTATAATTAATCTGTGAGACTCGGCTCAGTACAAACATTCTCGTTTGCATGCTTATTTTCATGTTCAAAGATACAATAGGTTCTTGAGCATGCTAGTTTGTTACCTTGGCAATAGAGGGGCTTGCCAAAAGAGTGATAAAATATATCTGCTGACACACTGGAAATGAATTTTCTCTTAAATATTCTTGTTGATATTTTTATAAATTTTTGTATCGTGTGGCTATCAATGTGCTCTTGTTGCAACTGCTTCTTCGTTCTGCTGGATGGAGACACTCTCAAGGTGTAGGCAAATGTTTTTACTTTGCCCTGAAACAGGAGTGCAGTTATAGTCAGCCAAAGCCATTCAGGTTTAAACGTCAGTACTGCACTCTGTAGGCAGTAATGTGTTAAATTGCTGTACCTAGATCTCTAATCTGTCCAGGATCTGTGAAAGAAGTCTGGCAGGAGGGACTTTTTGAGGAGCTCTGAGCTTTATGAGAATGCAATACAGTGGAGTTTGTCTCTTGGCTCTTTTCCCTGCAATTGTCAAGCTACTGTCGTGAAAAATACAAGGGGGGGGTTTCCTGATTTTTATTCTCTATTTCTGAATTGTGGATTATTGACCAAAAATAGACAGTAGAAGATTTAAACAATTGCAAAGCAAATTTTTGTCAATAACTTCCAGTAATGTAGGGTTTAAAAAGGCAAGGTCAGGGCAAAGGAATGAATTACATATGAAGTGTACCTGTGAAGTACACAAAACTTAAAAAGTCCCCTTGGGATTCATATATGATCAGTAAGACTCAGGGGAGTCACCTCACTAGTCATTTCTTCGTCCCATTATACTGTTGCTTCCAAGCTGCTGCATTACAAAAACCAACCCACTGCCCAAGAAGATTTAGACCCAGGTCTGCAAAACTCATCAGACAGAATTCAGTGAAAATCATTTAGTGTGTACCATTAATGTAAGAGAAAAACAGGCCAGTATTGGAATTTCCCATTTGTAATAATGGTTATGACAATAAAAATAGTGAGAAGGGTGGAAAGGAAAAAACCTCACGGAATTGTAACCGGTCACTATATGCAGAAAAAGCAGGAATATTCAGATAAGACTATTCAGATATCTTTGTCAACTCCAGGTTTCAGTGCACCATGGTGTTTTACTCGCTTACTAAACCCTAATAGCTGTGCAAGTTGCAAATTCCATGCGAGCCATGTTTCGATACCAGTGAATCTTTTTAAGTCTGACCAGAGTGACCCTTTCAGGATAAACAAGTTGAGTTACTTAGATTGCCTTCCAGCAAAAGGTAAGTCTAATGTTCAGATACTCTACAAAGGGTTGCACGCTGAAAGCATGGAAAATTAGTTTAATTAAAAAAGAGCAGAGAAATACTCTCAAACTTTTTGTGTTAAAGTAATTCAATATTTGCCAATGAGTGAACTGTTTGGGTTTTTAGGGTTGCCATGGGAAGTTTTTCCAGGGTTGGTTTAGAGGCATATTTGCCCTCAATAACCTAGAGGCCATAATTTGTTGCCTGTGTAGAAAAGAAAGAAGTGATTGTCATCTGTGTTTCTCATGACACGATGTTCCTGAAGTTTCACGTGAGTAGGATTGCTGCTCCAAAGGGCAAGCCCGGTCTACGAGGACTCACGCCCATGGGAGGCAGTTCAGTCTCCACTTTTCATTTTTCCACTGTGCGCTAGATCAAGATTGTGAACAAGGACACTAGGTGTTGTATAATGAAGAGTCCCCAGTGTTTATGAGACCAGCTTTGCATTTTGTATAGCTTCTTAAGTATGTAAGTGTTAATTTGTTTTCAAAGGAGCTTATCTTGGTCTCAAGTCTCTTAAAAAGTATGAAGAGATGGTGGTGCAGGGCTACGGTCCCACTTGTTTCTGGCAGACTTTGGACCCTAAATCCACCCTAAATGGATGCAGCATGGGAAAGTTCACATTCTGCTCCTGCAGAGTTTATTTTAGTCAAAGTTACAGCCTACGAGAAATTCCCTTTCAGCAGGAGTTTGCTGTCACTGAAAGCACTTGGAGTAACTCATTCTTGAACTGCAGGACACCCTCTCTCTCTCCCTGGTTTTGAACTGCTGTTGGCAGTGGTGGGGCAGGCTGCATCTCGGATGGTTTTGTTTTGTTAAATGCTTTATTGAAGTGTTGTCCCAGTGCTTGTTGCTTAGCAGAGATCTCATGTTCCGAAGTCTCTGAAAGAGGAGCATTGCTTGCCAATGTCTTTGAGTGTAATTAGCAGATGACTGGAGATTGTCTGTGTCGGGGTAGCCTTAGACTGGGTCAGTGATACATGCTGTTGTGGGGGAAGGAGGCAGAGGCTTTGAGAAACACACCACCTTAAAAAAGCACAGGTGAAGTCAGAGGGGTATCCATTCCTCCCCGTGAAGAAGGCAGCAGCCTTGCTGGCTCACTGATGGAGTCAAAATGAGAGCCGGTGTCTGGAGAACAGGAGTTTCTCAGAACTCATCTGGTTTTTGTAAGACTTGAACTGCTGGATTTTTTGTTTTCCAGATGGGATATTTTCAGAAGGGAAAGAGTCCCTTCATAAAGAGTGAGGAAAACTCACCCTAAGAAAAGAGCATCTTTTATCTCCTCATTGGTCCTCCTTAGAGTAGCACACACAATATAGGATGTTTTCAGCTGAGAGAGTGTTACTACTATAAAAATTTTTACTTATCTTCTACTTTACTTACCTAAGTAAAAATTTAACTTACCTTCAAGGAGCAAGGTTTTGGATAGCACCAATACGAAAACTTAGTATTTTCAGGAGATCTTAATCTCCTGTGTCATATAACATTCATCTGTAGTGACACAATATTAGCCAAATAATGATCAGGAAAATTTTTTGCATTCTTAGAAATTACTCTGTAAAAGCAGATCTGTATTAGCTTTGGTTTTACTCTTCGGTACCAGGGCTTTTTTTTTACTTGCTAATTACTCTGACCTGTCTTAATTAAGAGTAACAGCATGAAGTTTTCACATGGGGCACACGTCTCATTTCCAGCATTTTGTATTTTTCTGCTATGTAGACAAGTAGCAATGTAAATTGTAACAAAACTAGTACATCAGCAATAAAACAAGTACAAAATGAATAAATAATAAATGGTAGGGTAAATAACTTCACTGATTCTAGGAAATTACCTAATGAAAATAGGTGTTTTAAAGAAGTCACACCTGAAACTGAGCCAAGCAGAGTAGGCCAGGAAAGACAGGGTGAAAATCGTATTTGTACACAGAAAATTTGAGATGACAGAGAAGAAGAGAAATCTGAAAATTTGGCCTTCTATTTGATGTAAGGTGCCAAGAAGACCACATTTTTATACCAATATGTCAATGTTGAGCTATATAGAATTTAAATGGATTTGTAGTGGAAGAGCAGTTTGATGCACTGCTATACATTGGTGCATCCTTCTTGGAAGGACTTGAGCGTTTTAGCTGGGTTACTTTCAGTCCTTGCAGCCCCTCTGAGCTGAAGCAGTAGGACCTTCTGATTTAACAGTAGTGAACGCAGTGGAGAGGTCAAAGAGAGTGAGCAGGTATGTCCTCTCATCGTTGATACCAGGAGATGATCCATCAGTACCACCAAAGCAATTTCAGTTCCATGTTTGGGCCTGAAACTGCACTGTATAAAATTTAAGATACTAGTTTCAGTGAAATGAGCTTAAAAGTGAAGTCTGCCTTGTTATTTAACTGCTTGTATTGGGAAGCAAAACCACACTCATGTCACAGGCCTAATGAATGCGTGTGATTAGTCCATGCATTTTAATGCATGTGTCCCACCAGGCAGTGCAACTGTAACATGGTTTGGGGTTAGCATCAGTTGGATGCTTCTCCCGGTGGGCAGGCCAGATGCAGGACATGCCGTAGTGGACGGAGCTGTATGGATGCAAGCTGAGATGTGTTGGCGCTGCTGCAGCGCAGTGTACACTGTGGTTTTTACTAGACATGGTCTTTATGACTGTGCCAAGAGATGGAAGACTTGATAGTGGGTGCTAGTTACCTAAATCAAGAGTATCTAGAGATAATACTTTCCAGTTTGTATCAACAAATTGAACAGTTTGGTTGTGCATGGCAGCAGTTGCTGCTGGCTCTCTGTCGTATGTCAGAAAAGGTCTCTGTGGGATGGGGAAGTCTAGGGCCCAGATACTTTTAGGATTTCAGAAACTGAAATCTGCTGTGCAGTTCTTTTTGCTGGAGTTTCAGGCTGCTTAAATCAGATCTTTCTCCTACAGAGCTTTCTGAGGGAAACCCCAGGCTTGGTTTTGGTGTTAGACGATCAGTTTCTTTCAATATTGCAACTGTCTAATTCCCATCTGTGTCTCACCCCTGCAATTGCTTCTTGGGAAGATTTGTCTCCTTGGTGCTTCCCTGCCGAAGCGTTAGTGACAGCTGATGCCCACACAGGCTTTAGGGGAGCATGAAGCCAGGAAGGCTGGAGGGCGCCTGTGGTGGCTCCTCCTCCCTGACGCACTCCCTTTGACTGTGACAGAGCGACCACATCGCGGAGAAAAGACTCTTTAAAAGAGAAGTCAAGTCACCTTTTTCAGATGTTGTCAGAGCTTCCTCTCCTCCCTGAAGCTATGCTGTAGAGAGACTTTCAAGCAGAAGGTAATGAATGGTCAAACTGTGATTTTTGTTGTCTCATTTAGCTTCTTGAGCACAGCTAGAGAGGTTATCCCCAGTGCTTCCCCTGCCTCCTGCCCTTGCAGAGGGCAGCGCAGGAGTACTCCTCACAACTGCTTGTGCTTCAAGTGCAACGCTGTAGGTCAGTGTCGTGTCCGTAAACACATGTAATTCTTCCTATGGCACTCTTACGGCTCTTCCTCACTTCTCTCCCTGCAAGAGAGTTTTTCATCTATTCAAAACAAGAGCTGATGGTAAAACTATTTTGAAGAAATTGGCAGCTGCCCTGGAAACATACCTGTTCCTCCTCACAAAGGGCAGGGAGGTGCTATTGTGTGCTGTTCTAGACTGAAAGACCTGAGAAAGTACTGAAGGTGTCATCCACAACTTGTAATGTTTTTCTGAATGTCTTACATCAAAATTACTTAGCCACTCTGTTTCCTTATTTGGATTCTTGCTAACAAACATAACAAAACTTGTCTGAAATTCCAGCTGTTACTGTAATTAATAATAATGCTTCTGAAACAAAATATTTATGATTTCCATCCATGTCTGCATTAAAGACAGCCTCTGGGTTTTCATCTTTCCCAAAGTCAACAGGGTGTATGTGGCAGAACTAGCCAAAGGAAATTGTTACTACTGTCATTATAATTAAGGTTGCCAAAGGATGCATCCATGGTGTCAGGTTGATTAGTTCCCTTTAGTTTTTGCACATTTCTCTATTCTCCTAGTTTCAAAGCAGGACAAACAAGTTTTTTCACTTGGGGAAGAAAATGGGTGATAGGAAAGATTACCGTTTGTGCTCTAAGGTCCATGCTCTCCAAATGCAGACACTGTCAGTGCCAAGTCTTCTGTAAATCTCCCCCACCAAATGCATAGCACACCATGGAGGTGGGTTATAAAAGAGAAAAATATAAGGTAGTTCTGTAATTATTCACCTTTCTGCATTGGATGTTTGCACAGTAATGATGTATGGCCAGAAGAAGACCTGATTGTTCTCAGGGCTTCTCACCAGGATATACGGAGAGGTGACCCATTTGGTTGCTGCTGCTGTCTGCAAAGAAGGCGTGGAGCAGAGGTGTTCCAAATTTTTGAAGTTTTAAAAATGACATGCAAGAAGGGTAGTAATACCAATTATCACTCTGTTGGAGCTTGTTGTATGTACTAAAGCAAGCATCACGCGCTAAAGCAATGAACATCGCATGTTCCTCTGGGAAGCCACATTCAGTCCCTTGACAGTATGTGATTGCTGTTTCTGGAACCATGGCTCCGTGTAAGACTCAGGAAACCCAAATTCTGGCCTTGGTCTTTGCCTTGTTAGCTGTGAAAAAAGGAGAGGATTTTGGATCATCCCAAGGCTAATACCATTGCTTTTCATGCCTGAAAATGTGCCTGAAAATCTCAGTTCTCCACAGTGGGACAGGAGGTGCCTCTGATAGGTGTCTTTGGTTGTTCTTGCCCAAGAACAGTGATGAAAGGAAAAGAGGAGGTAGATGGGTTGTTGTGCAGGTTTGAGGAGAGGTTTCGGCACTGTTTACTGTTCACACAAGCCATACCAGTCTCTTTAGCTGGCAGGTGCTATTCTCTGCTCATTGACAACTCTGCATCAGCTAGAGAATACTTCTGAAGATTAACCAACGATGTCAAGCTTAGCTTGTTGGTGGCCAGCAGCGGCGCGTATAATAACAGCAGTGATGGGATCAGGAGCACGGGTAGTAATAATTACTCCGTGGCCTAGCATCACTTTCAAAATGGCCTCTTGCATACCAGAGTTACAAAACTTTTACTTCGAATTTTCAGAAGTAAGAAAATGCTGGGGAGAAGTAGCAGTTTATTGGTCTTACATGGCATTGTTACGGTGAGGTAGTGGCTGTGATGCCTACTCCCCTGCCCAAAATGGATGCCAGAGGYATGACTTGCTGGCAAATGTTCACTGGTAAATGTTTGTGCCATTTTCTGCAGCGCTGCTTTCCTGTGCATGATGATCCATCCACATGGAAATATCTCACCCAGATGACTGGGTTGCATCTTAGGTGATGTTTTTACATTCTGAACAGAGGCATGAGGAGCAGGCTTTATGACAGCAGTAGCAATAGTGGGTGGAAAGCATGGTTTCGTAAGAGGTATTGCACAGTGATCACCAGCRTGTGTTGGCTGTGGCCCCTGGCGTGGAATGACTTGGTGTAATCAAGAGTTACGCATAAGAGAGACTATTTAGGAGCATGTTAGAGAGACTTGGGTAACTGAAGGTGTGGTAGAACAGCTATTGCAAGAAGGCGCCCTCCACCAATATGCAGTTCTTGCACAGTTCGTTCCCTTTAGCAGGCACCTGTCATTGGAGGGGTAAAAAGCATGGATGACAAGGCAGTCAGTAGCAGCTGAACCTGGGATCAGGTCTTGTTCCTTGGCACAACTTGCAAAGACAGTATAGTCATATCCAGGGTATACTCAGTATGTTTGGGACTTTCTTAACACATCAAATGAGACAGTTTTTATGTTGCAGAGTTTATGGTATGCAACACTAATAACATGGTTAATGTAGCACTGAGCTGGCTAGCCCGTGGGGAGGATAGCCCATGGGATTCTTCATAGTTCATCTCCTTTCCAACTTCCTTAAAAAAAAAAAAAAAGAGTTGTCCCTACCTACTGGTTATTGCCAGCAAAATTCTGTGAAGATTCTTGGTAGTTGAGAGCTATGAGAAAATGCCCCAAACTTAGAAAACTTTTCCTTTTTCCAAGAATAATCAGTTTCCATCTCCTGCTGTATTTTTCTGGTCTTATTCACAAAATGGAGTATTAGAACCAGAATGTGGGTTTTCTTTCTGAATTAGAGTCTGCAACATATTTTGTTATAGTTAGTGACATGTCTTTTCTAGATTGTGCTCTGTCACTGCTCTCTGAAAGAGAAGCCAGTAGTCATGTATGTGTATGTATGGTGTCCCTGGGGGTGCCGCCCAGAGTGCCTAACAATAATACCTGCTTCTTTGATCGAACAGTTTGTCATTATTTTGGTGCTGGATGAATCACTGATGACCCTTTTTCTTTCACTTTAGAGAAGACAGAAGTATGTTCTGTTAACAGCAGCCTTGGAGTGAGCCTGTCAGTTCTTTGGGGTTGGTTTGTTTTGATGTACACATTGAGCTTTGGTATCCATTGGGTTGTCACTGCTGTCGGTGGCTTTTCATTTCCTCTGTTGCTGGATTACAAGTGCTGTTGTAAATCCTTGTAAACATCATAGGTGGATTCCATGGAAACATTTTTTTCTAATGGAGAGGTACAACCAGAGATTCAGATGATGTATTGGATTTTACTGAAAAAGAGCTTTCTTTAAGTAATGGCTCAGGAGACTTCATTGTAGTGGGTACTTGGCCAGTGTGAGGGCAAAACCAAATCTGTTAAATCACAGGGAATGGGAGAATTCCTGTAAATCTGCAATCCCACACATGCTCTAGGAAACACAATGGCAACAGACTTGGTGAAGTAGGTCTACTTAAATCAAGTTAAGCATACTTTGAGGAAAAAGTTATAACTGTTTCTTTTCTTTTTATCAAAGTAAAACCTTGAGTGACAGTTCTCATGACTGTACTGAGCGAGCAGTTTGTTACTATGGTGGATAGACTGTTTCACAAAGAAAGAAAATTTCCAAGCACAAATTTTCTTTTCTTCATTTTAACACCCAGAGATTCATTTAATAGAATCAGTCAACCATTAAATGTGATTGTGCAAAATGAGGTAAATGACATACAAGAATATCCTCCTTCTTCCCCTAGTCAAAACACATGTTGAAGGCAGTGGGCAAGATCATATGACCAATGTACAAAAGATGGTGAGTTAATGCCAGATGGGAAACATGCACTATTTTACCTTGATGCTATCAGTGATCCTACAGTCTCAGATTGAATGCTTAGGTAAGGTACTAGCTAAGAGTGGCATGATATATTTGGAGACATAATGGTAACTGTATTCACCACCAACAGTGTCTTTAGTTCCCTTCTCGTGTGCAAATCTAACTATTCCAAAACAATGAGCAAGATCCAAGAAGCCATCTCTTCTGTCTAATCTGGTTCAAGAAAGATCATCCCAAACAAGAAGTCAATATATGATTTGATGCTTTGAAAGAAAATTACCCTGAGGCATATCCAGTCACTTTGCAACAAATCTGAAACTGCTGCCACAATATACTAGTGCCAGTCATTGAACAAAAGGAAAAGAATGGGGCCAGTTAACATGATGAAAAGGAATCCAGAAATAAATATACTCATTTTGTGACATAATTTTTCCCTATACCTCACCCTCACCTAATCTTTGTCTTCAGCAAGCAATACTTACCTGCCTCTCTCACCATCCTTCAACAGCTAGTGACTGTGTCTCCATTTTCCTTGATAACATCCATCTTTGTTCCACATTTGAAACACAGGTCTCTCTCGTGATGTTGATAAATGAGACAATCCAAGCTAAACTCACAGCTGTTGTTTTTAACCTGTACTTCCTTGCATGACTGCTGCATTTCAGACCTAAAGGTTTGTGGTCAAACCTTAGCTCACTAATGTTTTAACTGGGTCTCGCCCCACTGATTGATCCTTATTTTGGTTGATGTCAGCATGAATGAGGTTGGGTTTTGAGCCCTTAGTGGGAATAGTCGTCTTTGACAACAAACCAGAGAGAAGGTTAGCTGCCAGGGGAGCTTACCCACCAGCCTGTGGCAGGGATTTTCATTGCTGTTGAGTGGGCTCTTCTGACTGGTTTGATCTATTTTTGTGTCAGGGTAGAGATGTTTGTTGTGAGTCATACATCTCACAATCAAAAGATAAATGGGATGGCCTTCTGTCCCCTACCTGCTTCTTTTTCACTACATACAGGCTAGCATCATTAGATCTACGGGTCGTTTTCTAGCTTGATGTGGCCTACATAGAAAACCATGTTCATGATTCTTCCTGTTTTCAAGTGTTCAGTCCTACGGAGAAGCAGCAGGCAGGGGTATGTAACATGAGGAAGGCTTTATCTTGTGTAAAAGAGGTCTGTGAAAGACATGGAGTAACAAAAGACGCTTCAGAGCTCCTCTGTCAGGCTGTTAAGCAGGTATGGATACCCTCCATTTTGTTTTCCATTTTAACTGGGAGTTCAAACACCCGGTGGGGTTAACAGCAGGAGCAGAAATTAATACATCGTTCAAGGCCTTTAAAAAATACCCAATGCAGATGCAGTTATTGTATCCACAAACAGAAGCTTAGGGAAGGAATTGAAAGTGATCACTTATATTTTGAAGGGGTTGGCTGTTTGCATGGTTTCTCCATTTGTGTGTTGTGTGGCCAGAACGTGCACATAGATTTTGCAGGTTATTTTAGACCAAGTAAATTGTTACATTTTCTTACGCTTATTTCTTCATCAATGTCTTTTCTCCAATCTTATACATACTAAAGCAGCATAAAATGTTCAGCAGCATTGGACAGCGTTTAGTATGTGACTTATTTTACTTAGCTTTTGGATATATTTATGAAGGCTTCTTAGGAATATGATTTAGCTAAAACAGCCTTTTTCTTGCATCAATATCACTAAAAATCAATGTGAGATAGGTTTGTGGATTCTTGTAAAATGTTTATCATCTCAGTCTTCTTGGAAGAGGCAATTTATTAAGTGTTTCACATTGATGTAAAATACAGGAGTTAAAATTTCCATAGGGTGACTAACGTCTTTTCTGTTTCATCCACTACTTTATATAAAGCTGGGAGGTTTTTTGCAGTAGCTTTGCAGTAGCCGTAACACAGTTACTATACTTATGATAGTATTGAATAGTTTTTTTGTATTGCAATTTTAATGTATTTACTATTTAAAAGAAATTAATTTGCACTAACAGCTTTTTGAGAAGGTGAAACCTCAGGTGGAAATGAGCCCAGCTCCTGGCACTGCACTGGGCAGCAAGCTGGCATGCTTGCTCCAGGGGCAGTTGTTAAGGAGCCTCCAAGCAAGGCTGTAAGAGAGCAGGCTTCTTGAGACCTGAATATATGTGTAGCTACATGGTGCAGTGTTTTATGTTGAAGGAGAAACAGTGATATAGAAAAACATGGCTACATAACTGTATCTTCTGTAGGGTGTCTGTAAAAGAGGAAGAGGAGGTATGTGAAATTGTTTTCCTTTATTTGAAGTAATGAACATGATATATACGTGGGACTGAAGTTCAGTAAAATTATTACCACTGATAATGTGTATTCTTTCATTACTGCCAAATGTGGACAGTTAAGTGAATTAGGCTGGCAAACTCTGACCTCTAAAATATGAAAATATGCTTTTCCTGATTGTTTGAAGTTCCTGAAGGTCTGAATAATCTCTGATTGAAGGCCACATTCATGTTGAAAGTATGATAGAAAGTAGCGTAAATAATATAATCAGGTTAATGCAGTCAATGTTAAATTACTGCTTTAGAGGTGAAATAAATCTGTAAGCCTGGTCAGTTTAAAAAATACCCATGACTGTGTATATTGCTCTCCTAAAAAGAGATATGTGGTGCATAATCTGTAATGGTATCCATAGGCGGCGTAAATGTAGATTAGTAATCTTCAGATCTAGCTTTGGTTAGATGAATGCGAACTGGAACTTCATTAGGAGAGAAGACTGAAACAGAGACCGTATGCAGATCATCATTTCAATGTATTTTGCTTTTTCCTGTCTGTGAATCTTTACTAATAGTGCATTCTTAATGAGTTTAATTAAGTATTTTAAATGTTGACATGTATAGGCCAACTTAGTCATTCAAGATCACCTTCTGCATTTATAATCACAAACAATAAAAATCAATCATTTATACTCAGTTGACTTTTGCAACCATACTTGTGCTTTACTTGAATGAAAAAGCACACATTTTAAAACCTGAAGTTTGAATGAACAGGAGAAATTTGTCTTTTAAAAGCCTTTTCAAACTCTGCAACATCACAGGATAAAAGCAGTAGCTGTTTTCATAAGTTGGAAGTCTTTTTGGAGTAGGTAGTTGAGTGATTTTTGGTCTGTTTCCACAGGTTTTCAATACATATTCCAATGAAGACTACGATAGGAGAAATGATGAAGTTGACCCAGTGGCTGCATCAGCTGAATATGAACTCGAGAAGCGTGTGGAAAAGCTGGAGCTCTTCCCAGTTGAACTAGAAAAAGGTATGGAGTCTGTGTGCCATTTCCAGTTCCTGTGACACTGATGTACAAGTCTGAGAAAGTCTACACGCCTACAGAGCCTATCTTGAATTTCCATGAATCTGTTGTAGTCACCTTAGCTTTTTGGATTTCAAGAATTGTTTGATAAGGAATTAAAGCAGCAGTTCAGAGACATGCAGTTCTTTATTTCCCTAAGGTAATTGTTTTGTGTCACTCCATTAACATGATTTTACACAGCGTGTGATGCGATGTTTTCATTCTCCACTGGAAGAGTAAAAATCTTGATTGTTGTTCTGAGCTCCTCAGAAGGGTGAAGGTGATACCTCATAAGGGTGAAGGTGATGTTTTTTGTGTGTGATTGAAATGGTAGAATAATAAAGTTTTTAAAAGGATGCAAAAGGATATTAATGTTACTAACATGGAAAACCAAGAGGAACCAAAGCATAAATGTTTATCTACCAAATAACTACATAAATCAAATGTAAGAAGTTTCTGCTTTCACTTTCCTTTTTCACAGATGAAGATGGACTTGGCATAAGCATTATTGGAATGGGAGTCGGAGCAGACGCAGGCCTTGAAAAACTGGGAATATTTGTCAAAACAGTAACAGAAGGCGGGGCAGCAGAAAGAGATGGCAGGTAAACTAGACTCAGTATTTGGAAATTTTTCCAGCAATAGTTACTATGAATTATGATTTTCATAGGAAAGAGTTGTTTGCTTAATGTATGTCATGATAACTCAAAGCTGTAAAATTTGGAGACTTCCTTGGTAAGGTCCAAATATCTGATGTGGTTATGCGAAGACACCAGTTTGGTGTACTGAGTTTAAACTCTTTAAGGAGAACAGACTTGCCAAAGATGTGTGTTTGTCACTACCTGAAAACCCAGATGCTTTAACGTGAGTAAAGCTGGAGATTCCAAATTGCGTATCGCTTTTGAAGATAGTTTAGATTTTAAAGGCGTTGAGCTCCCACGTGTTCTTTTGGCTTCAAACCAGCTTTAAACAATCAGTACTTACGAAAAAGAATTCTGCTCAACATTTGATTAGGAAAATAATTAGTGTGTCTGAATGCTTAAACTCTTACTAAATATACCTCCTTTCAAGTTTACTAACACAGGCTGTTACTTTGTATTTCTTACTATGCATAGTCTTCTGCTCCAGAGTTCAGTTTTCACCCCTACAGCACTGAAAGTATGTTAATCAATTGGAATGGGAAGCTGTACCATAAATCTTGCCCACTAAAGAAATGAATTGGTGTTTGTAGTCTTATGCGATGCTCATATAAAACCTGGTTGCTTCTAGAATTGCTTACTTGGTATGCGCAGGTTAAGGAATTCCTTTTGAACATACAATATTTCCTATTATACGGGACAGAGTTATCAGTGTATTACACAATACCTGCCACAATCAGACCAATGCTTCTCATTAAAAGTTAGAAAAACACTTTACTGTGTAATCATTTAATAATGAAAAGTATTCTTAAACATCTTCCAACCCATATAATTTTTTGTTTTGTCCCAGTGCATTCCCTTTGTAAATTTGCCTGCAAATAAAATATTACTTATCTGATACATTAACAATTAAGTCTACTTACATGCATTCTCTACTTCTATTTTTAACCATTAGTGATTTGTTATATTAATTAGAAATAATACCAAACACAAACACAGGTAAACAGAGTAAGAATAAACTCTAAAAAGTTGATACTGTCTTCTAAAAAATATATTGCAGTAACATGTTCCTTACTGATGAACACCTATAACTTTTCAGCCAGGCAAAAGGTTGTTCTGCTCTGGAACCCCCCCCACAAATTAAATCAGAAGGCTCTACATGGCAGGGGGTTGCAAAGTTTAATAACATTGCTCTGAAACTACTGAAGTGTACCATCTTCCAGATCAGGCTTGCAGGTATCTTTAGAGATCTTGTCAATGAGATACCGGGTTGAAGGCCAAGTACTGATTTATAATAGGCTTAAAAATTATGAAGGGAAGTGAAAAAGCTGACACCTCAAGATGTCATTACTTCATCCATTACTTTAAATTTAAGTGAACGTTTTTCTGAAAGGTATGCTTGAGCTCAGCCAGAAAGCATTAAGCTCACGACTGGCATTCTGTGTGAAATTCTCTGATTGAAAATCAGAGTCGCTCACTACTACTCTATGATGATCTGTATTTTCCATTCCTCTATTATTCACCTGTTTGAGTAGGCTACTGAAGTTAATGTTCAATCACAAGTCCCTTCCTTCATTTCCCTAGATGGCATCTGAAAGGAGGTTGTCAGCTGAGGAAAAATAATACCTTTCTTTGACCATTCTAATATTTGTGTTGGTTTTCAACTGGCTGAATGTTCAGTCAGCTGAGAAGTAGCCCTCTGATTTTCTCTTTGAGAGGCTGACTGATCATTCACTTGGGAAGGGGATATGTAATCCTCTCAGTCAGGAGTGGCCGGTTCTGTAATAAAGTGCATCAACTGTAAAGGGTCCTGTTAACTTCATCTTTGTGAAAAGCCTAGTTAATCATTTACACTGATAGCAAAAGGAAGTCTCCTAACAGAAAATAAAACTGTATTTCAGCAGTTGCATCAGATATTCTGAATAACCGCTTAGCAACCTTCAAGCAGGCTCTTCTGAAACTACAATTTAAAACATTGCAATATCTGTAGGATAACTCCCATCTTTTATTGAAAGACCCATGGGATCGTGATATAAAGTACTYGCCTCCCATGGAAACCCAAAATCTTTACAAAGGGGTTTCTCAGTGATTGAGCACTGCTGGCTTGATTCATGTTGATGCAAACAAACAGGTAGTGTTCCGTTGTCATATCAAAAGGCACTGTGTGGCAGTATTTAACCAAGGAGGGTGCTTCAAGATTAATCCAAAGGCAAGCATGTTCATAAGTAATGAGAGATTATTAATACTGTGTAAAATATGAACTCAATCATTAGACTGAATATGAAAAACAAAATCTTTTCCTTGATGAATTCATAGCTGCTTCTTTCAAATTATTGTGGTGATGAGTCATTCACATTTTAAAGTATTTTGATAACATTGAGAACAACAGTTTTGAAACATTACACGGTTCTTAACTTGAAAAATACTCTAAACGTTGTCTCTGCACAGGTTAAATTTTTCAGTTCATCATACAGAGCAGTAATTATGCAAGTAATTTGTTCAACTTCAGTTGGTTCACTTCTGTAGTTGCTACTTCATTGAAGTGCAGCTTCACATAGGCAAAGATTTAAGTCATGACCATTAGAAAATAATTGTCAGAAGAATTACCAATTTCATTAATGATAAAAGCAGTTAAACCTCTATAATTCAGGCTTTGCCAACCTAAGCCTAATTTTTCATTCATGTTTGAAATTAGATTTGAGAGACAGAGCTCCTAATGGAGTGGGCCCTAAAGGGAAGGCTGCCCAGAGAACATTGTTGTGAGAATATTTTGGTGTAGATGGTGCCTGGGGTGGCTTGTCTGGGGAGTAAGGCTAGGCTACAGGTACAGAGCTGCGGTGGGAGTGGGGCTGGAGAGGGGGTGACGGAGGAAGAGGAAGGCGGCCAGGAGAATATGGCTGTGAGAGTATTTTAGTCTGGGCAGTATAGAATGTACACGGCAACAGGCAGGAAACTTCTTTTTTAATTACATGTAATTATGTAATTTGAATAACAGTTATGTTAATTGTATGTTGTTTGATATGTATGTATGTTTATATATAATTAAAATATATGTATGTATAGAAAGAGAGGAGGTTTGGAGAACAATGGCCATAAAAATAAGAGTTGGAAATGAATTTAGGAGCTGTACAAACAAGAAAGAAGGAGATACGAAATATGCCTGAAGGACAAATGGAATCAGACTGAATTGCAGTAGATCAAGATAGAGCCACTTACGAAGTTGCAGGCAACAGTTCTCTAACATGACGTTTCATCACCTGAAATACTATAACTATGTATCTGTATGAACACTGCTAGTCCACTACATAGCGAAGTATGTAAAGTGTTGTAGCTAAACTGCTGTCAGAAAGGAATCTGTTCTTCCACCATTTAGTTTTCAGCCAAGAGGGTGACAGCTTCCCACTCAGTGGGCACCAACTTCTTAAACTTCTTTTCTTGGAACTCCTGTGGCCATCTGACTGCATCTCATGTTTGCTAAAGTAAAAAAAAAAATTAATTTTTACAGTATCAAAATACAATAAATATTAATGTGATTGGTGTATTTATTAAATGCTTCAGTGAAAATTGAAATAAATTTCTGAGATTAAAATACCTGGTATGATTTTCAAGATAGGAGTTTATAGGCTGTCACAAAGATCATTTTTTCAAGGTTTCTTATATACAGAAGGGAGATCCTGCCCAGAACACAGTGACATTCTGTGGTGTGAGGCTGCCAAAGAATAAATCTTGTATTTCTTACTCATCAGTGGAGTCCAAAGAACTGAAGATACTGCTTGAACACCTGTAGAATTGCAAAGCATTGCCTCAGACTTGACAGAGAAATTAGTGCTCCAAGTCAAAATGCTTCAGCCCTCTTTTGAAGCCTCTGTTGTTCTTTGAAAAGAAGTCTTATCACTATGATATCCTAAGATATTAAATAGCTTAATTTAGGTATTTTCATATAATTTAAATGGGATTTTTTCGTAGCTGTTTCTTGGTTCCTTTGTAAACTTATCATTTGGATCAGTAGCATCCATGTAAGTACTTGAAAATCACTCCCTTTCACTAGTTCTGAATGTGGTTTTTGTTTTTTGTTTTTTTAAAATTTTTGAAACTGTAGGACTTCGTGCATTTCTAGAGGACATTTTAGTATAGCAGTCCTCCTTCCAAGCATTTGTAGTCCAGATGAGTCCAATGCCTGCTCTAGGGATTTTGTAGCAATGCTTTCTTCAGATAAAAGCAGCATGTTTTTTATTCCACCTAACTTTCCTGCATCAAACAGTGTATCGACTGTAAATAGCTGTTTGGTTTCAAAGAGAGTCCTCATTAAAACAGTCTTCTTATTGTGTGCAGCAAGATCACACTTACACTGGGAATTCATCTTTTTGGAGCAAGTTAGATGAAATATTTTAAGAGAGTAGGTCACAATTAAGTCTGATGCACAAGCTCTTTTCTCCACAGATTAACAGGTTGTTTTAGTTAAATATCACATTTTTTTTCCATTAGCGTGAAATACCAGAGCTATGTCTTATGCTGTTTTTCAAGATTGGCTTAGGAAAGAATGATATAAGAACTGTTCAAGTATCTCGTTTAATTTAAGTCATATGACAAATTCAAGAGTTTGTGTTGCTGTATTTATATACAAGGAAAGTGACTGGATGATTGATGCTATTAATTGTAATGGTAACTTTGAAGCTGGATTTATGAGATGTCTGTGTGCAAGGAATGATGCATTTTTCATATTTACCTCAATCATTTTATTACTGAGTTTTTGTTTAAAGTCTTTGTTTAAAATCAAACTAAAAAGATCTCTGTATGCTAAGTTTTGCTGAAAATTTATCAACAATTCACACATTTATATATCTGTGATTTTCCCCTGAAAGGATCCAAGTGAATGACCAAATTGTGGAAGTTGATGGCATCAGTCTGGTTGGTGTTACACAAAATTTTGCTGCAACTGTTCTTAGAAACACCAAAGGGAAAGTCAGGTGAGTATTTTAGAAGAAAAAAAATTGTGATTGAATACTTCTTACCTGGCTTCTTTCACAGGAGTGTCAGTATGCCCAGGTGGAATCAGTTTTTTGGCCTCTTTGTGCCTTCTCTGCTTTTATCCCAAGACAGGGATGAGCTATGGTATTACAGATTTTTGTTTTGGCTTAGATTTTTAAAATATAACCACTGAAACAAGCTGAAATTGCACATAGAAGACGACTCTTCACTGGTCTCGACCTGCATGGACTTCAAACTGTTTGTATTAGCTGGAATGACGAAGGTCACGGGTGTTGGTCAGATGGTGCTGCCACTGATCTCCTCCCTGCTCTTCCACTGGGGAGACTGGCCACGTTACTCCCCCAGGGTTGGAGGAGTAAGGTAGTGAGCACCCTCGTGCTCACAGATGCCACCTCAGCACAAAGGAGAAGAGAGTACTGGATGCAGTAGTGTTAACAGCTACCGAATTGAGGAGAGGAACATCCCAGTATTAATTGATTGAGCTACCTGAGTCCCTGCACCACCTCTGGGTTTCTCTCTGTTCCTATACTGTGGTTCATTGGAAGGCATCCCTGTAAAAATCCATAAAATAATGAATAGACTAGAAAATGTAACATATCCTGCAAGTAAAATTCTGAACTAATGTAAATATGAGGCTATAAAATGTTTGTAAATTAGTAAGAACAGTGTTTCCCTAGAAATGAACTGTTTTGCCATTTAAAAACCTATGTAGTTGCATAGCTTTTCTGTTTGATAGCTTACCATTTCAGTAAAGAATAAAGTAACTCTACAAAATAAATCCAAAAATATCTTTGGCGTGTTGCAAAGGAACAGACATTCTGTAGTCACCCTTTGGTTCTCTCTCAAAATCCTTTCTAGGGAATACAGCTGAATTCTTTAATTAATGAGTTCAGGGCTGACTTCTTTTGAACCATGACTAAACTACTGGTGGTAATAGATGCAGTCCCCCTCAGATGGTGGTGTTATATGCTGGTGTGCACATTTCCACTACAATTCCATAGCTGTTCCCGCACGACATTAAGGTATAATGTTGGGATGTGGATTCTGCAAAGAATCTTGGGGGTGGTTGATCAAGGTTTTATTTGAAAGAGGTTATTTAGGAAAAAAGTTATTAGAAATTGTAGTGTACTTACAGGTGAATATATTTTTGTGTAACATTTACAGTTTTAGTTACATCAGTACTATTTCTGTAAAGACTCACACATGCTGTGAGTGTTCCTACTGAGTTAACTATAAAAATGAGTATATACTTTATTAGGTTTTCTGCAGAGTTGGGACCTCCAAACATAAAATCCTTATGACAGAATAATGTCTTCCTGTGTTTCGGTACACTAAACAAATGCTATGTGTGTTTTGTGTTTGATGTTTTAGCTCAGGAAAAAAAAAAAAAAAAAAAAA
>JAYKAV010002910.1:1917406-1944782 GCA_035582835.1 Phoebastria nigripes | reverse complement strand
AAAAAAAAAAAAAAAAAAAGAAAGTGCTCACATAAAACATATGTATTATATACATTTAGAATCAGCTTAGTTTGTGTAATTATTATTGCATAAGTTACAGAAGAGAATACTTGCTTCCGTGGAAAAATAATGGGTTTGGAGGAAGGAAGAAACATAAAACAATTTTCACACAGAATGCTCCCAGAATCTTCTCTCAGGAAGCAAATTACAGTCAGACTGGTTGCGATCTAGACTCTTTTGTCACAAAATAGTGGACTGTAAAAAGTATTTCTTCATTGTTGTTGCGTTCACATTGTCAAGTGTACTATGTATCCTGTGCACTGGGATCATTGGCTTCTGACAGGTCTCATTTATCAAGGAGAGCTGTGTGAGCTTCTACATTTTTCCTTGTAAGTAAGCTTAAGGTATTGAGCTTTCACAGGAACAATGACCCAGTGCATTAGTGTCACAAATAGATTAAAAAAAATTATAAAATAATAGTAAATTAAAAATAAAATTCAAAATACATTATAATATGAATTATTATATAAAATATTACTAAAATATTATTAAATAAAACAGATATATAAGAATCTATGTGCACACTGGCATACTGTGTGGTTAGCAGTGTCCTACTAATGTATATGTCTCATTAGAGGAAAGGAATGGGTAGAATTTGGTGCAACTCCCCCTATTTTTGCTTCATTTAAAACTTCATGGAAAAAAACCTCAGCAAGACTACTCTTCTGCTTTACGCAGACCAGCTGAGAAATGCATGATTTTTTTCCTGGTTTGTGGTAGGCTGGGAGCGAGACTTGACGAGATGGCTAAGCATTGTGTGGCGCAGGCTCCTGCCTGGCTTCTGGTCAGGTCCTGGACAGTTGAGTTGTCTGATGCTCTGCTGGCACTGATGAACTGTATTGGTTTTAGCTACTCAGAATCAGAAATGGTTCCAGAAAGCTGTTTTTTGGAGATAGGGATTTCAGGATGCTTAACGTTTTGGCTTCACTGTAGGTTTAAACATTTGCTTGTAAAGTAAGTGAGAGCTAATATTGATGAATTTAGATATGAAAGAAAATGACGTATTTTTATCTTGCTGACTTCTTCTTTTGCTGTATGAGAAAAGAGCCCTGCCTGCTGCTTGCTTTGTGGAGAGAACAATTGTTTTCTGACAGATCCTCTTTTCCACTTACACCTGTGTTAGGACTGGGGTGGAGAAATCCCTCGTCTCCACCCTCTTTGGCAGACAGTGCTGACCTATGCACCTGAACTGCTCCAGAACCTTAGGCACAAGATAAGAGGATCTTCTGGGGCAAAATCCCTCACTTGCCCCTAGCCGTCAGCTCCTGCCTGTTGGCAGTGCAGGGAGCGGTGCTCCTGACCTTTGAGTGCACCACTCCCGTGGCAGCTGCCATTAATGATCCATGTCACTGCGGGAGGCAGGAGCAGTGGAAAAGGTTGTTGCTATATAAATATCTTCTGCTGTTCCTGCAGCGGGTGTCCCAGCTAAGCTACAAGTGTGTGGGCAATGTACCATCACACACCCCACCTAACTCAAGGCAAGGCAACTTCATGAATCCTTCTTTCACAGGAGAAATCACATACATACTTACTCACATGTCTGCTATTTAATAGTGTCAGTTTAATGGATTTTATAGAACTCCTTTAATAAGCATCGTTATCTTTGTGATCATAGCATAAACTATGTGTACCTTTCTTCTGCCTGGTGTCCTGTACACACAGAGATTTGTCTCCATTTCGCTGGCATTACTTCACTTTTATAACCCACAGCATTACATACACAAAATCGTTTTGTCCTTAATCTGTCAAAGTGCATGCTAGTTTTTGTAGCAGGGTTTATTATGTTGCAAAGAAAGGACATTCATGAACAGAATGACATTAAAGCCACTTCTTGATTCTTTGCAATAAATGCAGTCAGTACCTCTTCAGAGAGCTTGCATAATACCAATACTTAGAGATTTATTTTTCTCCTTTGAGCCTTCTGAACACTTTGAATGATCCTGACAGTGGAAGTCATTGACCTAGAATAGATTTTTGGAACATTTCTGCCAGAAAAATGTATCCAGACTGTCTGTAGCTGACACAGTAAAGAATCCGTGAAAATGAAGACATAGCTTTTACCTTTTGAACTGTTCTAGGTGAGGGTGAGGGGGGGGCGGGGAGAAGAGCAAATATAAGCATCTATGATTATTTTATCCATTGTTTGAAGTATTGGGCTATTCAGAAGAGTTGTCATACCATAATGGAAGATCATTGACCCAACCAATTTGGCTTCTCCAATGATAATAAATTCAATTATTCTTTCTTATAATGTTTTATAGGAAGATAATCAGCACCCACCAGATGTACTCTGGGAGCCTATGCGACAAAGGAAAGAGAGGGAATTCTTTCATAATCCCAGCTGGCAATCAGCTTCTGTTTTTAGGGATGAGAATTAGTGTCCTTGTGACTAATCTGGCAAATACAACTATGAATGCTATTTCAATTGATGTAAATATCAAGTCTTCTTTATAATTTTGCTTAACTATTTAGTTTAATAATATCTCATATTAGTGGATTTCAGAATTTGATTATATACAGGAGGGATTTTCCTTTGAAATGTGTGTTGTTTTTCAATATTGTTGAGTGTCGCCCCTGCTCTAACATTAATGGATCAGTCAGAGGGCAGCACCAGACTAGTATCACTAATTGTTCTGTGCTTCTTCTGACCCCATTTAGGATGCGATCCATCAACTTGAAGTTTGCAAGTGGTGCCTACAGTCATAAAAGATAGGATAAGGAGGCAGCTTGGCAGTGGGAATCCTACCCTGTCATGGAGCTTCTCCTATGTTATTTTGCTTGAAGTCTCCTCATGGACTGTGGTGCTGAGTAGCAGACCTGAAGTTCTTTGAAGTTGCTTGGGTGATGTTGAGCCTCTGTGACCCTACTCTTTCCCCCTGTTCTTCATCATAATGAAAGCGTGCTAGGGGACCCTAATGTCCTCGCCAGAGAAAGCTCACTTGGAGTGTTGTATGCCTCCAGGGAATTTTATTTTTTCTTGAACACACCCACGGGAGAAAAAAATCTAGTTCTTTTACAGAGAAAACTTTGTCCTTTTACCATACTTACCTAGTCTCTGTCCCTCCTAGGACAAATATGGGAGCTTTCTGTGGGGACTGCACTTCTCTGCCTCACTGGATACAAAGATTCATGCCCACGCAGCTCTGGGAAAGGCAGGGTCCCAGGAAAGGGGAACATGGTCCTGGGAAGACTTACTGCATTGATAAGTAGAAAGGGTCTTGCATGAGAGGGAGTCATCGGAAAATCCCAGTCCTTCGTATGCTGCTTGTATGCTTTTATTGTTATTGCTTTCCTCTGAAAGGTTTCTTTTAAGGAGGTTAACCAAATTCAGTGTTTTACTGGAGAGGCGAATTTTAAATTCCATGTCCTCCTTCCGTATCCTGTCGTATGAATGTGACTAAGCATTTTCTCAGCTTTCCAAACTGTTGCTAGGCACTGAGCGGATGCTCTCATGGTGCTGCTTTCTGAGTCAGTTCTTGAGTTTTCAGGGAACCACACAGAACCTGTGCAAAACCTGTTTGGTTTCTCATGATTTGCACCACCTTGAAAGTAATTAATTGTATTAATTCTAACCTACCAGTTTACCAGTTTTTGTTTAATTAAATTCTGCTGAAATGCATCAAAGTCTTCCCATCTTAATGAAGAATCTAAATAATTAGTTAGCAAATTTTAATATGTTTAATTAATCTACTAGAAGAGTAGGTTCTAACAATAGCAGTGTAACTATCAAACCCTGGGGCTTTCCACTATTAACTATTTTCTGTTTTAATAAAGAATCATTTATTACTGTTTTTTGTTTTTTCTTATTGGGATGGTTTTAATTCAAAGCAGGGTTTTGTCTCAACTCCCACTCCCAGTTCACAGCCTAATTTCTTTATCTCTTACTGTACTGCAAATGCAATCTTTCAGACAAAAATGAAGTTTTTACTTTTCTTTTAGATAGCTCTTATACAAGGAGCAGTTAAAGGGTGAAAAGTGAAAATACTCACTACTTAATTAACACCAATTTGATATGTCCTTTATTCCTTCTTCAGCTACTTCCTCACCCCATCTTGAGCTGATGTTTTTCTGGAAAATACACTGTCTCAGAAAATAGTGTTTGCATGCTTGCTGTTAGTTTTGTTTAACATCACAACATCTGGAAAGGTGATTTATACAGTTGTGTCTTTGCAAGCACTAAGACAGTATAGAGGACAGATGAAGTCAACTGCAGGATCTAGCCAGCAGCAGTATACCCTGGTGGGAATGCTGTTTGCTCACAGTAACAGTGAACAGCATCGCTTTATTTTTGTGACTTCTTCCCCTAGATAATCATCTTCTCTTCTTCCAGTGCGCATGCCTGTGCAGATTTTCTCCAGCTCCTTCTTACTTTCCCTACCTGTGCTCTTATCCTGTGAAACAGCTGTGTCCTTTAAACATTTGCAGGCATTCTCCATACTGCAGATCCACGTTGTGGAAGAGACAGGAGAGATTTGTACTGCTTCTCAGTCCTGGGTAATGAGACAGGACTCAAAAGCAAAAGATACCACACTCCATGTCTGATTCAGAGAGCTGGATTATGTTCTTTTTTCTGGCTGGGAGTGATGGTTTTGTTCTTCCTTTCCTTGTCTGTTTCTTTTTCTTTGAATCCAAGCGCAAGAGCCGAGGAGAGAAAAAGAAGAAGAAAGAAAAGCCCTTTGCTCTGTGATTTGCTGAGCGGGGACTTCATGAAGGGCTGCTTAAGAAGCCATGTGTGCTTGGTGCACTTTCTGCTTCTTTGATAAACCTGAATCATGGACCCAGCAGAAACTAAATTCGTGGTGCCTTGTGCCAAAATAGTGTAAATTTCTCCTGTTTTATTCTCTCTGTTTATTCCACTATGGTTATACTAAAGATTCTGTAATATGAGCTGTTTTCTTTCTGGTCTCTGCAAAGAACTCCTACAAGCGCTGGTAATAGTTCTATAAGACTATCAGGAGTAGCATGCTGAACGATGTGAAAAATTACTCACGAGTACTGTGACCCCTTAGCACCGGTGAGGTAAGACTGCATGCATCACTGCTTTGCTGGTTTATATTCCTTGGCTGTGCCTGTTGTAGTAGATGAACTGTGCCTCAGACTGTTGTCCGACGGTGAGGCCACCTGGCAGCAGAGTGGTCGGTGCTCATACCGTTAAACTTTCTTACCTTTCAGAGCAGGGTGACCATATCCAAATTGTCTGTTGGAAACATCCAAGCTAACTCCTAGCCTTTGCTAACTCCTGGACTGTGTCTGAGTATTATTTGGTAGAATATTAGTTAACTTGGGCCAAACCGTTCCAGAGACTGTTTCAGTGATTTAATAGTGTAGATGATCAATTACTAGCACTTGGGAGCATTCCCTGGCACTATTTAATTTGCTGGCATAAACATAACCCCTGCGTCCTGAGATCTTGCTAATTTGAATTCTATGGGAAGTTATTTCTCGAAATATTTGCACATTTGGACAGGAAATTATATGTTTGAGTATGAAATATATAGAGAAATCTTCATTTAAAAGATTTTGGCTGAATTATAAACCATTTTACTAGATATCTAGAGCATTGGTTTTAAAATCAAGTGTAACGTGGATTAATAAGATTCAGCAGGGATGGATTTCATTAGGAGTGGCTTTTCTTTTCCTTTCCTGGAAAAAGGAACAACTTGACAGGTTTTGAATCCCTTCATCCTCAAGTTGGTTGCATCTGAACATAAACTTCTACCCCTGCAACTGAAATAAGTGTTTATTTAGCTAATTTTTTTACTCTTTCAAAGTCCAAGATACTATGTTGTGGAAGCTCCCACCCAGTTTTGGTGTACCTTGATTAATGTGATACAACATTGTGACAGGTGGGCAGAAATACCCATCATTCATCCTTGCAGGATAACTCGCCAAGCCACAGGGATGGTGCTGTAGGAGCATTTAGCTACTCCTGGACTGTGCTATGAGGGTGGTCCAGCTTGCCTAGAATCTGGATCACCTAATCATCCAGATTAAGGACGTGGTCTGAACTCAGCAGCTTACTTGTGACCCATCTGTATTTTCTTCCTGGATTTCCTTCCCATGGATGCCAGCAAGGGTGAGGGTGAGGGAAGGCAGATCTCACCTCAACATGCAGTCAGGTTTTAGAAACGTTCCCAGGTAGCACTTGTACCTTTTGAACAGAGCTGACGTATGTGCTTCACTTGCATTCAGGTATGTTAAAGCATAGATTTACAAATGTGTTTCTTTGAGCTGGCCATTCCCATAAGAATTGTGTGGTGCTATAGAGAATGCTGATTAAATGATCATCATGTATTCAAGGAAACCTTTTATGCAAGCATTGTGTTGGGATACTGTCAGGCTGTCTGGAAGAGATGGAAGAGATTCTCTACCTGCGCTCAGAAGAGCAGAGCAATGTAAGGACCAGAACCTGGAGAGGTGCCAAAACATTGAATCCCTTGGCTAATTTTGAAGTACTCTTGAATAAAGCTAATGTGTCAGTGAGTTCCTAGACTAGAATTGATTTCTGTGGGAATAATTAATCTAAGTGCATTAATATTGGTGTGTGGGTTTTTTACATGACTTCCTAATTGTCTGACTCGATATCCATTTAGCATTGATAGTAGCATAGCTTATCAGGGGCTTGTATCCAAGATGCTGTGGAGAGACTGCTGATGCTCTTCTGGCGCTTAAGCTGTTACTTTGCTGCTCATCCACTAGCACTATTGATACTGCTGAGGAAGACCTTGAGTATGTCTCTGAAGAATAGCCACAAGCAGGTTGAAAGCTTATGGGTAAGAACCAGAGACTGAGGCAACAAAGGGAACCTTGTGGTTGGTGTCTACTACAGGCCCGCCCTATCAAGGGGAGCTTATAAATTTTAATTGCCCCTCTACTCCGCTATGGTGAGACCCCACCTGGAGTACTGCATCCAGCTCTGGAGCCCTCAGCACAGGAAAGGCATGGACCTGTTGGAGCGGGTCCAGAKGAGGGCCACAAAAATGATCGGGGGGATGGAACGCCTCTCCTGTGAAGAAAGGCTGAGAGAGTTGGGGTTGTTCAGCCTGGAGAAGAGAAGGCTCCGGGGAGACTTTATTGCAGCCTTTCAGTACTTAAAGGGGGCTTATAAGAAAGATGGGGACAAACTTTTTCGCAGGGCCTGTTGTGATAGGACAAGGGGTAATGGTTTTAAACTAAAAGAGGGTAGATTTAGACTAGATATAAGGAAGAAATTTTTTACATATGAGGGTGGTGAAACATGAACAGGTTGCCCAGAGAGGTGGTAGATGCCCCATCCCTGGAAACATTCAAGGTCAGGTTGGATGGGGCTCTGAGCAACCTGATCTAGTTGAAGATGTCCCTGCTTATTGCAGGAAGGGTTGGACATGATGACCTTTAAAGGTCCCTTCCAACCCAAACTGTTCTATGATTCTATGACTCTGTGTCACAGGGCTCTGGGGGCTAGGGTGGAAGGGCATAAGAGGTATGCTTGATCAATGCCAGTCAGGTAGGATTGGATGCAGGACAGCCCCTGGTTGTGCAGCTGATGTTGCAGGAGAGGCACTGTTTTTTATGGACCTTCTTGGAGGAATGAAAAATGCTGGGGAGAGAAGGGAGCCACCTGACAAAGTGGGGCAAGAGCATGTTTGCCAACAGGTCCCATAATCTAGTTGGGAGGGAGAGTGACCCAGCCCTTGCTTTGGAACAAGTGACAAGCGAGTTCAGAGGTTATGGTTAGGGACTTACAGAGGATGTACACAGCTCCAGCATCTACTGGAAGGGTAGCGTGGTTCAGTAATCCAGGAGATTTTTGGAATGGGTCAGAAATAACTTCTTGACACAAGTATTCAAGCCAACTAAGGGAGGCAGTCTGCAAAATCTGTTACTCACAAACAGGTTTATGACCAGTTTGGAACTGGTCAGTTCTTCAGTGAAGGTTGATGGCAGCTTTAGGAGCATTAACCATGAAATGGTGGAGTTTAAGAACTGGAGAGAAATTAAGACGAACATTAGAATTACAACCCTGGACTCAGGAGAGCAAATTTTGGCTTGTTGAGGGATCTGCTTGGCAGGATTCTATGGGACCACTGCCCTGAAGGATAGAAGAGCCCAGGAGACCTCCTTGATCTTTGAGGATATAAGGATACCAGAGGAGACCATGCCAAAAGCCTTGCGAAAGTCTATTCAAGCAACATCTACTGCTCTCCCTTCCTCCATGGAGCCAGGCCTGCTGCTCAGTGGGGCAGGAGACCTTGTTGCAAAGGATACAGAAAAGTCTGAGATAAATCAATGACTGCTTTGCCTCAGTTTTTCTACAGATTGGCTAATGACCTGGATATTGTTGCAGGGACATCTTCATGTTTCCTGCATTCTCCAACAATTTGCCTCAGGGCAGCAACGGCACTGGCGTGCAAGTGTTCATATATGGCTTCCGATACCTTTAGTGCCTGCTGCCCGTGCACCATATGCCAGACTTTGTCATGGTGTGCTGTGACAGTTGTTCGATCAGTATGAGTATGGTTGTGCAAGTGAAATAGATGAGCCCTTGTTTAATTCAAATACTTAATCATTAAAATAAGTTAAAAAAAATAAAAAATAAATAAAATTAATAAAAAAATAGTACTAACCAAACCACTACTTCACAACAACAACAGCAAGTCACGCAGCACGTGCTACGCACACATCTCATTCTTGGCACATTACTGTTGCATGTTACCTAGAGCTCATGCCACAGCCACACCAAGGAAGTCGTGTTCCCATGCATCTGTCCTGACTGCTGACTGGGCAAAAGGACACCCATGTTGGTTCATATCACTGATAAGCTGGAGTCCTGCTGTCTGTGGTCAAATTCAGGGTACAGCACATAGCTTCATCCTGGGTCTGGGGACAAGGATGGAGGCTACAGAAATTCTGCACAATAGTTCAGCTTACTGGCAGCTCTGTCTTCAGGGTCTTTGGAGGCTCTTTCCCAAAGTTTGCTTTTCTGTGCTGGCTTTACATAGCCAGCATCCTGCATTAGACATTACGTGGGTTGCCCTGTCAGATATTTCTTATGTGACCTTAGATAACTTCATTCAGTCATTGCCCGTTTCATCTACTGATGGTGGTTACTTCCTCTGTTACTTTGGGTGCTGGTATCCAGGCAGTTTTTCACTTGTTTGTGTTAGTTTTGGGTCACTACCATCACTATTCTCCAGGCAAACCTTGTTTGCTTCCTTCTACCAACCACCCTCAGTTCCTCTTGGTTACAGCTAATAGCTTTAAAGATTGCTATGCACACGCGTGTCTCTGGTGGAAGGGAGGGCTGTGTGGATTTACAGACATAAGACAGAAGGCACCATTAGCAAGTTTGCAGATGAGATAGGGTAACAGACAGGGCTGCTATTCAGAGGGACCTCAACAGGCCGGAGAAGTGAGCTGGCAGAAACCTTATGAAGCAAGGGCAAGTGTGAGTCCTGCATCTGCAGCAGCATAGCCCTGTGCGAGTCTGTGAGCTAGAGAGCAGCTGTGCAGGAAACACCCTGGGAAGAGGTGGAAAGAACATCTTCAGTCCAAAGAAAAGCATGGGATGGCAGGCATCTTACTGCTGTCTTGGCTACCTTCCAGGAGGTAGAAAGGGTGAACCCAGATTCTTTGTACCCTCTGTACAGGGAGAAGATAACAGGCAATGAACAGGAGTTGCAGCAAGGGGAAATTCTGACCAGATATTTTCACAAAAAAAAAGCGTACTGTGAGGTTTCTCAAACATTGAAACAGGTTGCATCCCATCATTAGAGAGATTCAAAACTGATCAAGGCCATGACAAAGTTGGCCCTTCTTTGAAGTGGGGGGGCTTGGGGTGGACCAGAGCTCCCTTCCAACCTAAATTATTCAGTGATTCAAAGAGTCTTTATGACTCAAGTTTCAGATCATTTTATCTGAAAAAGTGTAATGGAAGCTCATAGGTTGTGAATTCCATATGTCCAGTTAGCGACCTCTGCATTTGAGGCTGCCATCTTTTAAGAGAGCTTGATCTTGTTCGTGAAAACCTGACAAGTTCCAGCTTGCGCTGCTGTAACTAAATAAAACTGTCTTCTTACAAGGTTCACACCACTTTTAGCACTTTGGATTAATTATATGGCTATTATCCTAATGGAAGCAGCCAGAGTAGGTAATTGAAGACATCTTGAAATAAATTAGATAAATGGTAGCAGAAGCAGGTTTAAAGCTTTAAAGCTCAGAGGAAAACCATTTTTAAAATCTAACTGTAAAAATCCCCCAAATACAATAAAATTTACTGTACATTTTTATTGACCAAACTATATTTTAGGAAAGGTTAGAAGAAAAAATTGGGAATCCTGTTGCAGCAAAACCCCCATACTTTATTTCTTAGAATGAGTCTGCTGTATTCTTACTTGATTTTTGTTAAATTTAAGGAATCCATGCTAAATTATTTTTAACTGAGCACTTAATGCCTGAGGTATTTTTAGGAGAAATCATCAACTCATGTCACTAAAAATCCATGCTGCAGAACTTCAGTTTTATGTCACAGAGTTGGTGCCTTTGCACATTTTTGTAGTACCAAAGTTCTTTTCAAAATGGAAATATTTTTTAATTTAATCAATTCTTATAATAATGTTTCTGGTTCCCATGGTTGGTAAAAAAATTAATAAATTATTTTTTGTTATTTCAAGAAGCACATGTCTGCAGATCCTCATTTAATAAAGGCTGGAATATGCAGAAAGCCATATATCAAGTGTGCTTTAAAATCATTAAATCATGACTGGATTGCAGGAAATGCAGGAGTTGCTGCCAGTTTCAGTAGAATGCTTTTCTTAACCACCATTACTGTAGTTTAATTTTCAGTTTCTCCAGATATTGTATTCTTTTAGATCTTTTTAAATCCAAGATAGAGTAAAATATTAATTATATTCCTAGCTCTGTCCCTGTTTGTTTTACCACAACCAAAGAGAATATTTCACAGCTGGTAATTCAGCTAGACTGTGTGTAACTCTGAATATCAAGGTCAGTTCATGCCTTGCTTCTCTGTGATGTTCTCTCCTCTCTCTTTCTTTTTTGTGGACATCAGAAATAATCAGTAATGGCCTGAGATTTAGTACAGTGATGGCTTTGTAGCGTCACAGATCTGCTGGGTTTTATTTTGCAGTTGCTGGCTTTAATAATTAAGGGGAATATTATCGTGATGAGGTTTAAAGGCTTTAAAACCCTCATTTGTCTCATATCCAGAAACATAACCAGCTTCTTAAATATATTATTGCTGATAGAATTTCTAGTTCTTTGTTACAATACTTTTGGCCCTTGAGACTAATTAATCAAGTCTGAAATGCATGTGCTTAGTATTGGTGAGCCAGAGTGATGCGAAATACATAATTAGCCACTTCGTTGAAGTGTGCATATTATGGTTCAGTGACTAATTTTCTGGTCAGTGAATCACAACCTTATGTCTCTTTTTCATATTTAAACACTTTAGATTATGATAGTTCTTGTATTTAAAGCCATTCTAGGCGTAAAGATCTAATTCATGCTTAGCATTTAAATAACTGCCTCTGCTTTACGGTTTTCTAAGAGAGAAATATTTATTCATCTCTCTTTAAATTACAGGTTTATAATTTATGGATTATTTTAGTTACAAGTTAAACATAATTATATGCAGCATGGTATTCTTAAGGTCATGGAATGTAACATGGTGAGGTTTGCTTTAGTTTGTAAAAACTGTAATTGTTGGCAATGTAGTATTCCATTTTACAAATTTACAATTCTTTGTCTAGGACTGACATCAATCGTAGATTGAATGCTTCTAAATGTTTATTTTCAGACACTTTGGAAATATCTCACTTTAAAGCAGTAAATTGTAGGAAAATAAAAAATTCCTTGCATATTTCTATTTTGGAAAACATTTGCTTTAAACTTTGTCATTGCCTTGAGGCTTTTATTCATGTATCATCTAACAGCTTCGGGTGTCATTGAGGAGCTTCATTTTGACATACGATTCAAGCCTTGAAAATCACGTCACTATAAACTGTGAGTGGCTTTGGCATGAGAAGAAAAATTCAATTAATAAGCTTTTACATTTTTACGTCCTACCTAAACTTGTTTGTCTGTATGAAAATATTATTGCATTACAGTCTAATGTGTCAAAACCACTCCTAAATAATCAGGAGTTACCAGATTTCAGATGCATTACTTATTGTCTGTTCTAGGTTTTCAGTGTACAAAAATTACTGTATGAAGTATTTTGAGTCTCTTATTTTCCAAGGGAGGTGAATTATCAGGCAGAAGGCAGAGGGAATACGATATTTGCATCACTTTGTGTGGTTCCATAATTTACCACATTGGTGGTCTTCCTCATGTGTTTACAAACGCGATGTTCTCTCTACTGTGTATAAATAATACACTCATGCATAATGTTGCTTAAAATGTTTGTTTAAAATAGAAGGGGTTTTTTTCCATATTTTCTTTTGTTTTTACATTAGAGGAAACAAATATGGGTTGAATCCTTTTTTACTTCATATAGTAATATCAAAAGTTCATTGTTCATCTCAGTTGAGACTAAAAACATGGCTGGTTTAGTTTTTGTAATACTTGGCTCTAAAATTAAAATTCAAAGGAAACTGGATCTGACTATGAGTCAGTATGCAGACCAGATGAAGTATAGGGGCCATGAAGAAACGTTCTTTTTCTTTCAGCCCAAGGTCTTTATCATTACTGAGAACCAATGTCATATTTTGTAATAGTAGGATATGAGTGCCAGACTGTGATCTGTTTTGATCAGGATTAAAATGCTGATGTTATTTCCTTGATTTTGTTCTAGTTTCTGCTGTATTTTCTATAAATGTTTTTAAACTAAGACACTTTCTTGCAAATTATTTTCAGAGCACCTTGTGTCATTCTTTCAAATGGATTCGCTCATTCTCACCTTTCTTATCCTTTTGGAAGTAATTACTGACTTGGATATTTTGATGATGTTGAAATAATCTCCAAATTGTATTCCTTTCTGTAGTGCCTGACGTCATAGAGTCTGACAAATTGTTTGGCATAGGAAATGGGCTCAGGGTCATCCACTCATGGGAAGTTGCCTTACACATGGATGCCAAATCCCAAATGACTTCAACAGTGATAGGCAGTACTAATGAAAATCATTTTCTTACATGGGATATAATGCACGTTTCTACCTCTCATTCCAATAATAAATTAAATTCATCATTTGAGCCAAATGTTGTGGAAACAAATAATTTACTATATGCAGTATCTCAGTGTCACCTGATTGTGCTTTTCAGCTCTGCATAATACTTTTTTCACCTGTAATTACCTAATTGTCTTTCTAGCCTGCTAAGAAAATATTCCTTCAGCTTAACATCTTTAAATTGTGCTTTTGTTCAGTAGTTTACAGTGTGTTGGTACTGTATAATGGGTGTTTATCATTAATATTATAGATATCAAAATACCTAATTACGACTGTGCCACTGTGCTGAAAAAAAGTGTTACAATGCAAGCCAATTCTGAATTTCAGTTGCTGAAAGCAAGATTGGGAAGCAGTCTTGTAAGTCTCAACCAAGAAAGAGGCACGTCCCTTGTTTTTTGTTAAGCCAAAGAAATGTGCTCCCAGTGTTCAGCAATAGCTAACAGTGGCAAAAAACACTCCTTAGCAACAGAAGTTCATGAAATAAAAGAAAGATTTAAATGCAGTTTAAAATTAGGGAAGTAGCGTCTGTCAGATTTAAAAATGCGGAAATAGATTCTCTGTTCTAGACAGGAGGAAGGCAGATATAAAAGCTCAGAAATACCTTCTAAGTCAAGATGGAGAAAGAAGTTACTCTGGTGCATGTTCCTTTCACTACGAGCTGCCAGAAGTGTGTCTATGCTGTTACTTTGCATCTGGTCTTCTGTAGGCTTCTGGGAAATCCATTGCTCTAAAGGGAATGGAAGTGATGATACATTTTTTAAAAATTGCCCCGCTCTAGGTCTGTGTCCATAAAGTTCAAACTCAGAGAATCTTTTTCACTGAAATTTGGAGTGAAGGCTTTAGTGGTCACGTCTTTTTTCCCCCTCCTGTAAGTACTGTCATGGTCCGATCACTTGTAGTCTTCCACACAGGGCCCTTCTGGCAAATGTCATCCACAGAACACATTTAAAACAATCATCACAGCCACATATCTTTGGAGAAGAAGGCTACCCTCTATACAAGACCCAGGTAAAAATCTAGAACTTTGGTAAAACAATAGGAGTAATATTTTTTCACTAATGTTTTGTGTAGGTTTGTAATTGGACGAGAAAAACCAGGACAAGTGAGTGAGGTTGCGCAGTTGATTAGCCAAACTCTAGAACAAGAACGCCGCCAGAGAGAGCTTCTGGAGCAGCATTATGCACAGTATGATGCAGATGATGATGAGGTAACAGACTGTCTAGCGTTTCACTGTTCGGTGTTTTTTAATGTTCTGTTTTCTATTCCTAATTCCTTCTTTTTAATTGTCACTCAGAGGTCAGCTTCTGGCCCTCTCCATTACCTCTGCTGCTGATTTTTACAGTTTTTGATGATGAATCTTATTTGAAGAACAAAGCTACTGAAAAGCTTTTCAGCAGGGATTTAAAATATTTGTTTTGTTCCTGAAGAGCAAATATCAAATTGGTTGATGCTTCTGTAATCATTGCTCTTCCTCTGAAGGCATACGCTTTTCTGAAATAAGGGAATAAAGTTGGTTTGCTTGTGCACTGAAACATTGGTTTTTTGTGAAAACTGGTAAAAGTTGCCTTCTGACTTTTAGGGGGTTGAGGAAGTTTTAGACCTTTTTTTTTTCCCTGGAAGAATTGATGTTCTTCTTAATTCAGAACATTAAGAAATTTTCTGAAAATTCCAGGTAAGACCCCTCCTTCCACACACTGCTTTTTGTTTCTGTGTGAGCAGATACTCCACAGGATAGAGAATTAATCTACCTTCTCTGAAGCATGTATTGATGTTTGCAATTAGTGCCTGATGTCCCAATACAAAGGTTTTGAAACTATCAACTTTATACAGTAAATTTTCCATAATTTCCTTCCGTTCTCTTAAAATTCCTAATATGCCTAAATACCAAGATACTTGGAAAGATTAATGAGAGAGTTTTTTTCAGAGACTACTGTCTGTGTTACTCCCTAAATTAGCTGCTGGGTTAAGGTAAAAGGCAGTTGTTGTAACAAACTGCTTCCACATAGCCCAAGCATACCACCTTCATTTCGCATTATCTTGTTTAGTATTATTTGAAATGCCAGACTCCATGTATTAGTGTGTTTTCTTCCTGGGCCAGATTCTTGATTTTATTTGTGGAAGGAGGTGATAGAGAAGGGGAGATAGAGAATTCATGCTATATATTTATTTCAGTTTAGTTTTCCTTTAGGTACTGAGACAAGGCTTCTAAATAGTGAAATAGATAAAAAAAATACTCTGAGATAAAATCGGGATACACTTGGATTTTGAAACTGTTAAACTAGCAATAGGTCAGAACAATCAGAAGTGTCCCAGAAGACTAAGTAAAAATCATATCTAGCCCCAGTGGTGCTTTCACTTACTTTAATTTCCACTTATATTAAAAATAAAAATATTTTAATATGTTTTAGAACAAATCCTGTCATAGGTGCATGTTTAACTCATATAAATAAAAGTTGGACTCGTCTGTATTGGGGATGCATATATATGTGTGCCTGTGCGAGACCGTGAAGGCTAGAAGATCCATATCCTCTCTGTTCCCTTCTCAAACTATAGAAACATGCAAGTCTTCTAACTTCTGTTTAGTCTAGAATTAAAATTCAAGATCTTGACTAATTTCTTGAAGGAACTCTATCGTCTCCTCAAAAACAAAAAAGAGGCAACTCCCTCTAGCCTTTGGAACAAGAGACTTCTCACAACTCATCACAGCGTGCTGTAGGCGTCAGGGTTTGAAGACCTGTGATATCATTATGGTAAACATAGTCTGATAGCTTTCATATTGGCAGGAGAGGTGTGTCCTAAATGCCTGATGTTCAAATCCTTCTGGCTGTGTACTCACACTTAGAGGGATGTGTGGCTGACGGCAGACCTATGTGAGTAATTGATGCATTACACCTTTTACCTAGAGGATGCATCCACCTGCAAAAAATCTCAAAGGTTTGTGTTGCTTACCTTCATGCACCACACAGATGTCATAACTCAGGATCTGGCAATAAAGAAAACGTTGTTAAAACCATATAGATCAATACTGATCCTGGTAGTACCTCAGCCTTCAGTAGGGATTGTTGCTGCGCTGCTGCTGACAGTGACACTTTCGTACTGATGACCATGTAAGTGTTTCTCAGCACAATAGTGGAAGAGGACAGGGATGAGTAGGTATCAGATACTTTTTGTGGTGTGTCTTGTCCTTGCAATTCAGTGGTTACGAACTCTTAAGCCCTGTTCACTGCATAAATTTTTAATACAAAAAATACTAAATGCACAAAGTGTTTTCTATTGGTAGTGCCTTTAGATGATAGAGAGAAAATAAGACAGGGCAAGTAATTAACAAGAGTTAAAGGCATCTTTTCTTGCCTACACTGAGGATGATGACCACCTCTGTGACCATGACATGTGCTTTTTGGCCATTTGCATTTGCAGTGCAAAGGGGACTTTTATGCAATATGTGAGGAAAGGAGGAAGAAGAAGAGACATCTACCAGGGGAGATCCAGAGTATCATCAAAGATCTCTTTTGGAAGGAGAAGGAATTTGGCTTCAGAACAAATGCAATACTTCAGTTCTCAAAAATTACATTGGGATCATTGAAGATCATACCCATTTCCTACTTGATGCCATATATATATTTGGGAGGGGGGTGGTAAACCTTATTCTCAGAATAGATGGCTAGGGTGTGGTTACTAAAGTATGCAATGAGGCATGTTCTCTTTCTTAATTAACGGACTTATCAGAAGTAGATTTCATTGGGAACTTGCAGCAATCCTGAATTTTTTTTTTTTTTTTTGGTCACCTGACTATGCCGTCCAAGTAAACTAACTTGCACCATTCCCAGGCAATTGACACGATGGAAGCTGTGACCTAATGCATGTTAGACACAGTTCAAAGACATTTTTGGTCACCACAAGCACTTCTGCTCCATTTACTGTCAAATATGAGCATTACTACTTTGAACTCGCCTTGCTCTGTGAGGGCAAATGTGGCTGGGTTTATGTTGCTATATGCCAGACACCACTGCCAGCCCTGCATTCTTTGGCTCTGGTAAGCAGGGCATCTTTTGGGCAAGAAAATCTCAATTTACACTGTCTGAATGAATATCCACAAATGTACAAAAAACCCTACCCTTTTGAGTCCGTTTCCTCAAAGTGATAGTGATTCTGACTGCACGAAGTTCAGGAATATTTGGATTGTCAGTGTAAGGAGTTTCGTGCTGAGGTGGCACAGAATTATAATGGGAGTTGCTCAGTCTCAGAGCTGTCAAACTGTCCTATTCATTTTCATACAGTTATTAAAATATGGTAGCATGGACCTCCAGCTACAATGCTGCATAAGTAAACAAGAAAATGATCTTTATTCAACCCTCCGTTGAGGCTGTCAAATTCTGAGCCTCAGAGACTTTACCACAAAGACAGCAATAACGTATCAGGTTTCCAGAGCGGGAGATCAGTGATCTGTGTTTGAGTCCTGGAGTCACTGCACATGACTGTGTTTGGTAGAGCTGGTCAAATCACAGGAAGAGAGTGTGTGCCAGGCATGTGCAAGTCCTGGTGTTTTATCTTGCTGTGCCACCAGCTGGCTGGATTTCCTCTGTTTTGAAACTTAGGACAGCCTTCATCATAGCCCAAGCAGCATCTAGCTATTTTAGAAGGATCTGAGTTCATTAAAATAGCAGCGTTATTGAGACAATTTTGACTTCTGCCAGCCAGTGTGCACTGGACTTGAGTCAGATGCTAAGTTAGAGAGACACTTGTTAGCCTGCTGTAACTTCTCATTCCATTGCCTTGCAGGTGTGTTACATGACAGTTATTTGTTGGGGAAGATTCACACTAATACACATAGTGTTTCCAAAAGATACATCATTTACTATGTAAGTAATCCTGAAAGAAACATCATTTACTATGTAAATGCCCTGCATCCCTGCACTTCAGAATCCGCTGTTTTCATGGGCTGCAGGTCATCACAGGGTTGCAGGATGCTTTCAGATGCTCCTTCATTTAAGTCTTTTCATGGAAACACAAGAACTTTGTGCAGAACTGACGAACACTAAAAGAAAAGGGATGCCCATGATGGGGTCCATGCGAAGACAAGCAGGATAAATGTGCAACAGCTCACAATTTGTTGTTGAGCTCCCACGAGCCAAGCAGAGCCAATAGTATCAGTTATTTCTCAAGTACTACTTACGATAGACAGTGCTGGCATTTCCCGATGAGCCTGTGCTAGCTACAATAGAGCTGGGAGAGTATGTTGTTTCAGGTGCTGCCTCTAGATAGCCTGCTGCAGAGTTTACTCATCACCAGTTCGTCTAGCTTCCTAAAATCCCACATCCTTTTAATTTGTTGTAACCTGTCAGAAAACAAAACCCAAAGGCTTTGAAGTAGGCGCTGTCTTTGTATTTCTTACTTAGTGTGTTAAGTACGACCTGAATCTGTACCCTTGACTGAAACCTTTTGACTTCCCTGTGTTAACACAGTGTTTTGTGACATTTTAGTCAAATTCTGCCATTTCTTGGAATTTTGATTTGAACATGGTATTATCTTCTTCATGTTCTACGGTGAATGGCAAAAGTCACATAAAGCAGATGACCTGTTCCCCTGAAGGCTGCATATGGTGATGCAGAATACGAAATTAATAACATATTGCAGAATTCTCTTTAATATCTTCATCACTGCTTAATATCTTCATCGATGACATAGATGGTGGGATCGAGCGCACCCTCAGGAAGTTTGCAGACGACACCAAGCTGAGTGATGCGGTCAACACGCCTGAGGGAAGGGATGCCATCCAGAGGGACCTGGACAAGCTCGAGAAGTGGGCCCGTGTGAACCTCATGAGGTTCAACAAGGCCAAGTGCAGGGTCCTGGCACCTGGGTCAAGGCAACCCCCGGTGTCAATACAGGCTGGGGGATGAAAGGATTCAGAGCAGCCCTGCCGAGAAGGACTTGGGGGTGCTGGTGGATGAAAAGCTGGACATGAGCTGACAATGTGCGCTCGCAGCCCAGCAGGCCAACCGTATCCTGGGCTGCATCCAAAGCAGCATGGCCAGCAGGTCGAGGGAGGTGATTCTGCCCCTCTACTCTGCTCTGGTGAGACCCCACCTCGAGTACTGTGTTGAGCTCTGGAGCCCTCAGCACAAGAAAGACATGGACCTGTTGGAGCAGGTCCAGAGGAGGGCTGCAAAAATGCTCAGGGGGATGGAACACCTCTCCTATGAAGAAAGGCTGAGAGAGTTGGGGTTGTTCAGCCTGGAGAAGAGAAGGCTTCGGGGAGACCTTATTGCAGCCTATCAGTACTTAAAGGGGGCTTCTAAGAAAGATGGCGGCAAACTTTTTCGCAGGGCCTGTTGTGATAGGACAAGGGGTAATAGTTTTAAACTAAAAGAGGGTAGATTTAGACTAGATATAAAGAAATTTTTTATGCTGAGGGTGGTGAAACACTGGAACAGGTTGCCCAGAGAGGTGGTAGATGCCCCATCCCTGGAAACATCCAAGGTCAGGTTGGACGAGGCTCTGAGCAACCTGATCTAGTTGAAGATGTCCTTGCCCACGGCAGGGGGGTTGGACATGATGACCTTTAAAGGTCCCTTCCAACCCAAACTATTCTATGATTCTATGAATTCTATTCACTCTGTGGCCACAGACAAGTAGTTTTATGCAAGTGATGTTTTAATGTATTTTAATATCACTAATAGTCATTTAAATATTTTTTCATTTTTAATTCTCATTTATCAGAACATTCTGAGACCAAAGCAACATTAGAACCATTGAAGAAAATCTTGACACACACGAAAAGAAAAATGTTGCAATGTGTTTGAATGTCTAACACCCAAAGAATATGTTTGTTAAACAAGATCTTTCATAGAGTATGCTTTTTGCAACATCACTAATATGAAACACTACTGTAAAAGCGATGATTGATACTACACCATTGTATTTTTCTTTGCTCTTTTGAAAGAATTAAGTATAAACCATCAAAAAAATCAAATTAAGAGGTGGGCTTGAGTTATTTTTATAGTTCTTCACATGGTGTTCCCTGATTGTGGGAGAGTTTCAGCACAAAAAAAGATTTAGCTTGATGCAGCCTTTGTTATGGTGATTTGGGGAAGATCTGTCTGCATTATCCTGGCTGGTGCTGCTGCTCCTTCTTTCTGCTTGGGAGTGTTAGGCCCGTTTCAAGAATTTACAAGGCAGTTAAACAATGTGAGTAATACATTTTCCCTTTTAAAGTGGGAAATTGCAGTTCATGTTTATAAAGATTATTTCATGCTATTAGCTGTCATAGCATATAGCAAAATTGAACGGCTAATATCAGAAGCTATTGCTGTGGATGGGATAAGCTTAAGCCCTAGGTGCTACTGAAATGAGAAATAGGTCTTTTGCATGGATGAATTTTGCTCACCAATACAGACTGAAGAGTCCGAGATTTTCCTTCATGAGCATGTAAGTTTTCATTGACTACTGAGTAAAAAAAAATTATTGTTGTTGTCAGCTAAGAAAACAAAACGTGTTGCAAGGAACCTCAGGCAGCTACAATAACAACTGTTACCTTACAAGGCTTTGTTATTTTGAAGTAAAATAACTTTTGTCTGTGCCTTGCTGCTTCTTGTAAAACACTGAATTTCCCATTCTAGCTTACTGGCACAGGGTCTGAACAACCTTCTAATAGTTTCATGTGAAACAAAAGTCAGCAGAGAGAATTTTTTCAGGGAAAGTATGTTTCATGTAGTTTATGACATATATTTCCTTAAAGCACACATTGATTCTTTTGAACCTGTAATTTGTGTTTCATGTGATTATAAGATTGGATCCCTTTCTTTTGAAGACGAAATCAAAAGTCCCATTTATTTCTGTGTTCTGTAATGTGTTTGTGTCATCCTGCTGTCCTGTTTACCTGAGTAAACTGCAGTGCTTTGCTTTGATGACAACTTTTTGCATTAATTGAAGCAAAAATGACTGTGCCTATCAACACTCATTATGTACAATTTGAAGCAAGATTTTCCTTTGTGTTCATTTTAAGCTGCCTGATGTCCCTCTTCAAACACTCTGGTTCCTGAGGCCAGTAGAATATTGCCTGCTCTTGAATTTTTCCCCAATATAACTTAGTCCTTCATATGTGTTCGTTTTTCTTTTTGTATGAAGTACTTCTTTTTAGTTTAAGTCTTTGGAGGAATCAGTTTTAACTAAACTCATCTGTTTTATTCTTTTATCAAAATTGGTAAATACAATTAGGATTTTGCATTAAATTAATATGTTCCTTTAAAATGCACATGTAGCTGAGCCAGATCTGGTTTTTTATGTAAAAATAAGGCATGCGTTTGCTAGTTAATGATCCTATTTCTGCCTCTTCTTTGCGCGCTTCAGAGATTTCCTTGCCACTACTGATGGACCTGCCAGGGTTTTTTTTTCATGTAGAAATGAAAGTTATGTATCACCTTATAGATTTTTCAGGGATAATGACTGCAAAATTGACAGCACATGGATTGTGTTAGTATTTTGTCCCCACAATAATTCATTTCATTGACATCTCGCTGGGGTTTTAGAGTTAGTTGTTCCGCTTCTCACTGCCCTGATGGTGTGTGAAGGTGGTGTTACATGCTCCTAGAAAAAGCCAGGAGAGTTAGCAGCCTAATTTTCTGTTTAGACAGTAGCTGCACATAGCTGTGGGGAATAAAATAGAAACAGAAGTTACTGCAAGTGTAGCGTAACAGAAGATTTTGTGTGTATGTGTGAGATCTAGACATAGAGAATGATAAATTTAATTTCAGGTGTTGTTTTGTTTAGCTGTAATGCTAACATGCCTGAAAACTCCAGTGAGATGGATTGTGTGTTCTTTGCTTCTGTTTTAAATATGGAAAAAAGAAGCAAAACCAGCTATTAACTTTTTTTGTTGAAGACTACTGAGATTCTTAGTCCTAGTACATATAAATTATGTAAAATAAATGGTTACTGTTTATTTCATTGGAGAATATGTAACTCTTTATAGAGACAGAGATATCTCTCCTAAGAAGTGGCTCGCATTAACAGTGACGTTTAAGTATGGATGGGTCGTGCACCTTGGTGACTTACCTTCTTTTTGATAGTTCTTTTAACATCAGCAGATTTTACCAAATCATTCTATACTTTCTGTGTGTTTTGGCTTGCTTTGTTTTTTAAAACTTTAGTGGTTTTAAAAAAGGAGAATATGTATTTTTCATTATCTTTAAAGGTCCCTTCCAACCCAAACCATTCTGTGATTCTGTGATTCTATGTGCTATTTATCCAAGAAATCGTGATGTTTTATTGCAAGTATATCACCCTGTTGTTGGACGCATACATACATCTTTTCTGTCTATGTCTACTTGTGCACCTAGACTTAACATGCTTCCATGCACTGCTTTTTAATTGAGAGAGATTTACATAAGCCTAAACAACAGCTGGGAAACTAAATTAAGGTAGGAAGTTGAGATTTGAACTGTTGTTCGGACATCTGAGTTCTTACCTGTTGTTTTGAAAAGTTCTTGTGACAAAAAATGATGCTAATAGATAATCCTAGCACTACTGGTAATATACTTTTGATAATAATGTTATGTGCTTTCATCTCAGGAACTGAAAGCTCATGAACAAAAACTTGAGTAGTTCTGTGAAAATTTTGGTGTTATTACTGTATAAACATGAGAAAGACTGCACCCCTTCCCCCGCCCTTCCTTTTCCATGTATTTATTGAGTCCCAAGCTTTATAAATCCAGATGTGGCCCTGAGGGAAGTGTTTGCTTTATAATATGTTTGCATAGCTATTTGCATAGCCAGCAGGCTCTTTGTGATCTGTACGCGACGTACTCCGGCTTCCAGAGGGAGCCCCACTGAAGCGAAGTGGTAGCCAGCCACCTTAGGCATGGGAATAGATGAGCACAGGTGTATGCGCAAAAGATTGTCTAGGCAACTCGGGGTTTAATATTGCAAGCTTTTTCTTTTCAATATTATTGGTTTATTTTGTTTAATCTTGGGATACTGAGTGTAGCTTATGATTTTTTAAAATTCTGTTTTGTCAGCAAATTGTTCACATCTCATGGTTTACCAGCCCAAGAAACACCCGCATTTTCTGTTTAAAACTAGCTAGAAGCGGCTTCTTATTCAGGGTAAAAATTCAGTAAACTCTGACTTCAGTCTCTGAACTTGTCTCTGACACTCAGTTTCTTTTTCCTGCTGTTGTCTTTCTGTGTGGGTGTGACTTTTCTATCGTTAATTTGTTTATAAAGAACAAACCAGTGGATTTTCAAATTCAACATGGAGTATCACTGGAGAATTACTTCCTCCAGATGGCTTACAAAAGTCTAATCAAGATCCTGTTGGTCCTATTCTGCTTTTATTTATGTTTGGAGAAGATTCCTTGTTAATTCTGAGATAAATTTGGAGAGGTCTTCCTATGGAAAAGAGGCCTCACTTGGAAAAGGATGAAAACCATTGAAATACAGAGCCAGTAATGCTTAAGCACTAAATTCTTAGTGCTTAAGACACTATTTTCTCCTCTCTCTTAATGTTCTGAAATACTACTATGGAGTTGTATTTTGTCTGGTAGAATTCATAAGTACTGGGATTATAGCTAAAGAAAAAGATAACCTTTTTTGTATGCAGTATGCTGTGTTTGCACAGTAGCTTAATTACTCTTTGAACAGTCTCTGCCTAATAAGAGGATAACTGGAATTCCTTAAATGCTGTAAAATCAAGACAGGGGAATATGCTACAGATGAAGAAGATGAAGACATGGGACCTATCCTTCCAGGAGGTGACATGGCTATTGAAGTGTTCGATCTCCCTGAAAATGATGACATGTTCTCCCCCAGTGATGTGGACACCAGCAAGCTTGCTCACAAATTCAAAGAGGTAAGTTTTAGATCAGAAAATATTCCTGAAATATCTCACTGGAATTAGATTTCTAGTTATCTTATTGTTTGGTGCTTGTTTTTTCTCTTGAAAACTAGAGTTGATTTCTAGCTGTTTGTATACTCAGTACTTTTGAATGACTCAAAAAGTTCTGCTTAAAAGAAGTGGAACTGTCCTTCGGAGTTGTTTTAGCAGCAGCTTTCAGGTGACTTGCATTGATGGAGGGTAATGTATAATTTAAGTTTTCAGCACAGAAGTTATTCTGCCTCAGCACTGAGTTTGCATTTTTTTGACCAGGAAGACAAAGTGCAAGTTAATTCATTACTAGCAGATTGCTGCTTTTTTTTTTTTTTTTTTTTTTTTTTTTTTTTGGTAAGATTCCAATCAAAACTGATCAGGAAAACCAAACAGCAAATGCTAAATTTCAGTGAAAAGGGACATGTGGAGCTCATCCTATACCATTACACAGCGACTCGTCAATGTACAGCAGTGTCATATGTTTGGCCATGTGTTTAGAAAGATGCTTATTGGGGAAGCAGGCATATTTCAAGCTGGTGTTTTACCAAACTCTGTGGTTACAGAGTTTGTATAACATTCACTGGTACTAACTGGGGCTTGAATCAGTGGTGTTCATTGCGGTCACTGAATTCATATAACTTAACATACCAAAGTACTGAGAAACATTTCTTCTGTATTTTAGGCTGTGCTTTTAATGTGGTTTATTTCTGAGCTTTCCTGAATTCTGATGCAAATAAAGACGTGAAACAATTGCATTTATCTAAGCCCACAGTAATGGGCTGAGTGATGATAATAAAGAACATTTTTCTTTTTAAATACAGAAAGATGGAAGGTGTGAAAGTAGCCAGAACCTCATAGGAGATTTGAGCAGCAGAACCTGGGCCCAGAAAGGAGTTTTAAAATACAGAGGCTCCCTTTTTATCCTTCTTCCCCTGTCCTCTCCCCTTCCCCTTCCCTCCACTCAAACCAGATATTTTATCTTCTATAATACATGTTGTTACTACTCTCTAGTGAGAGTAATGTATGGAAAGTAACCAGTCAATGAGCAACCAGTCTTTTCCTTTTGTGCTGATACCCTTTCCAGCCTTTGGATGCCTACTGTTACTCATCGTTGTTTCCTGAAAGTTTTTTGCTTTACTTAAATGATAATTTTCTCACTCCATATTTCAAGTTCCAGGCTCTTAGGCAAATTAGCAGAACAGTTTACTTCATTTTCTAATACTTTGCATCATACGTAGTGATACTTTCTCAAAGCAGTGGGAAGATGCTACCATTCTGATTGTGCCAGTGTACCAAGGCTATGCAAACCACAGATGCAGTGATGGGCAAGATACTCACCTTTGAATAAATTACCTCTAAAACTATGCTTCAATACAGTTTCCATCAACTTGGGCTGTTGCCATACTTGAGCATGTCCAAACTGATTTGAAGCTATTTGCAGACCTGTCTGATGTAATGGCTTCAAAACGCTGGTGTAGAGTCAATCAGATGAAGGGACTTTGGGATCCTCCAGTTTAAGTGCAGATGAGAGCCTGAGAAGAAAACATTAAATGCTCCTGCATAAGAGTGGACTCTTTTTCACTAACCCACGCAGTTACTGCTGTTACAAGCATGCCACTTTTGTTTCACTGATTGTATTTAACAGTGCACAGCTGCATTTTGTTGGCTGCTACAGAGTGAGTACGTGTATTTTTCTTGGTATTTGCCCTGAATTCTTTCAACACTAGAGGACTTGTTCACGATCATGCTGCACAAGCCCACACAGTGTTTTCTGGAATTGTATTTAAAGAATAACTGTTCTTTCTTGTTCTTACTCCAGAGATTAATGAAAGTATTGAACAAGTGGGTTGGACATAATCTTTAAGCATAATAGTTTGACCTAATTAGTTGAATTCAGTCTTTGCAATGAAAAATGTGCTCACATACTTTGAGAGCACTCTTGTTTGAAATGCCTTGCTTTTGGAACGAAAGTCAGAAGAGAGATGGGCATTCCTGGGTGAATCACTGTACTTCTGCAAGTCTTGTTTTCCTGGCTGTAAAACAGGAAAACGGAACTGATTTTCCTTAACTGCTTTGAGAGAAAGAGCTAGAAGCTTTATTTTAGCTGTGATGATTGAAGAGAGACAAGATCTGTAGGGAGAAAGGACATCTTATGTAAGAATTAGGTATTATATTTCATGTCTTAATGAAATATATGAAAAATGGATTATTATTATATGCAAAAAAATATATAATGATTATATAAAAATTGTCATGGAGATTATTAGATTCCACTGGGTACTTTCCTTCCCAGTGTACTCTGGATATTTTAACATTTGCTAGCTTTTCATCCCATTCTACCTTGTGCAGTCTTAGATGAATTCAATCCATTTTCTCTATGAATCTTATATTTTATAAAAAGTTTTATTGTTTTGAAGAAGATTAATCAGCTTTTCAAGACATCTTTGGAAAGGAAATGTGCCAAAAATTATTCAAAATGTCTTTGTTAAAATGAAGCCTTCACAGTTTTATATTGACTTAGAAAACACAAAAATACAAAATAGTATATGCCAAGAATTTGTCTGGCATTAAATGGGACATGGAGTAAGGTATTTCTGCTCCCCTCTTAGTAAACTTGCCTAAAAATTTTTAACTGTGGAGTCCAGATTTGCTTGCCAAACAGTTGACCTTGCCAGTTGTTCAGTCTAACCTATAAATGTGTTAGTATTTCTCATCTATTCTGCAAGCATAATTAGTTCTTTAAAAAAAGAAAAAAGTAGATGTCCAGCTACACATTTGTCGTTCAGCAGGAGAGTGTCTTTTTTTTGTCTGCCTCAATGGGATCTGCTGTACCATGTACTGATTCAGTGATCTGACTGGGTGCTCAGTGTTCATTTTTTTAACTTAATAACAGAGTGTATAAAAATAACTGTTAAAACCATCTGTACCTGAGCAGATTGTCATTTATGCAACAATTTGGACTTTATTTGTATGTAATAATAAGCTATTTAAGTGCTGCTTATGGGTTTGTGGAGTTTTAGAAGAGATGGGAATGGACTGTAAGCAGGTAGCCTAAGGCTTTGAGTCTTGGCTTTTTGATTTCATTATTAACTCTGCAAAGGGCAAAGTCTAGCTCATCCATCCTTCCCCTGATTTTATCTCACTCCAAAACAATGAGGTAGCAGAACTAATCATAGAATCATAGAATCATTAAGGTTGGAAAAGACCTCTAAGATCATCAAGTCCAACCGTCAACCCAACACCACCATGCCCACTAAACCATGTCCCTAAGCGCCTCATCTACACGTC